>JAQGAH010000153.1:0-70639 GCA_034696885.1 Lepidocyrtus paradoxus | reverse complement strand
GTACAATAGTAGGCAAGAATACTGGAAGGACCTTCAACAAGTGCATCATATTTTATAAAAGCGCTGTGTATCTTCTGGCTAGAAAACCGTGAATTGATTTGTGCCCTGATATATCCGTCTATAGAAGTAGTAAAAACAAATAAAGGGTTCAAAAATTGGCTTTTATTTATGGAAATACCTGTTTTGAAAACATTAATTACTGTGCTAACCCTCAATATGATCAGGATTCCAGCGTAGCTCAAATTTTCCATCCGTTTTCAAATGCTCCTTGACATACTTTTTTGCTACTCTTAACTGGTACGGACCCAATGTAATTGTCTCTAGCTCTGGGATGGTCATGGGAGGAAAATTTGGGGCTGTGCTATCGTCTACCTTTTTCCATCTGCGAGTCAAGCGAATAGCGTTATCTTCTTCTAGAAATGTCTGGAACTCATTGACGTGGCAAAGGGATTTCTGAACGGCTTCTTTTACATATTCAATATTTCGAGAAGTTTCGTAGAATCCAATGGGGAAATATTTGTTCATCAATGCACAAGCAATTTTAAATATCTTCGTTATCTTGTCCTTCGAATACCTTGCGTTAATTGAGTTGAGGAACAAGCGGAACTTCTGCTTCAGACGACCAAAACTGCTTTCAACTGGCCAGCGGCACATAGTCACTAAACGGGACTTATTTCCATCGCGTGTACTGAGCTGAGTTTCACTTGGGGGTATCCAAGCCGGATCAAAAACTGCAAAACCTTTTTGAATCAAAACATCTTTGCACCTAACGAATCCTCGATCCACGAGGATGTTTGGGGAGGGACCCATAAATTCCATGAAATCATCTGTTAAAAGATTGGGAAGAATGTCCGCGTCACTTTTGGTGGCCGGAAAAGGACCAAATGCATCTAAAAAATGCCCGGATGGAAGTACAATCATCATGTACCTTAAGAAGTTCCTCTTTTTTTGCCCACTGTAAGTAAGCTTCTGCTCCTCAAAATCGGAAGGCTTATCAATGTACACGTAAGTTCCATCTGCTATGATCAAGTTACTATCCTCTGGGAGTGATAAAGCTGAGTTAAAGGTTTCGCGTACGTGATAACGCAGATAGTCTTCTTGGGAAATGTGCTGAACACCCAAGTTTAGCGGTACGAACGAATCACAGAGAGCATCAGCAACAGACGTTATAGCGTTAGAAACAGCCTTCTGCTCCATTTGAAAACAATAACCCAAGTGGGCTTGACTTGAGCCGGTCCGTATAAACATAAGAAACACTGCCAGAGCATTTCGAATAGTTCTTTTTTCGGTGTTACGTAAAACTCCATCAAGATGTCGCAACAAATCCTCAAAATTATCCTTGGTTATCCCTAGAAGCTGTGGATAATCTTCTTTTTTCACTTTTCCTTCAGTAAAGTCGAAATGGCTAGCTGCAGTTGGATCGGATCTAGTAATGGTGGCAATCCATTCATAAAGGGATGAAGAGGACAACTGAATAGTTGTACTATTTGCTGTCATCAAGTGGAGCGATTCTGGTGTAAACATTTCATTTTCGTCTAAATGGGCTTTACAGCATCTGTTGGCGATGGGTATAAAAATGCCGAGTTGACTCCAAACCGCTTTCAATGCTCTAGCGGATAACCTACAGCGGGAGTTGGTACCACCTTTATTTCCACAAATAAAACATCGACTCTGGGTGGACAAGCAGGCTCGAATGTCGGGGAATACAGCTGGCTGGGTACAACTGTCGGTTGATGCTTGGCTTGAGATGGTTACTTGGGATTCTCCGTCCATCTCATAAAGTGAACTTTGGAAACTGCTGGAAGAGGCCATTAAAGAAGAGTCTACTCTATTTTCAGAGGAAGTTGATGGACAAGTTGAAGACATCTCTGACAAAGCTACTGAAAGATGATCGGAAGGGCTAGCTGCAGACATTTCTATTTCTTCTAAGATGTCTTCATTTTGTGGCGTCGCTTTAGTCAGTAAGGAATTTGGGTTCAAGATCTTGGTGTAGCATTTTCGGCAGATGCGAGAATCTTCATCAAAGTTGGTCCAAGCTGACCCAATATAGTTTTTGAAGACTTCAATAAAGTGAGGAGCCATAACTTTATTAATCTGTCCTTTGAGAAGCCTTTGGGGACAGTCAGGCATTCCGCAGTACTCGCGTTTGAAGCGGTAGATTCGAGGCATCGTGAGAAATTTGGGTTCCAGTATATGCAATGACTATGATTGATAAGCAGATAACAATTAAAGAAAACGGACCTTAGGTGTATGAAGGTGTATGTGTGGAGGTAAGCTCTTGTCAAGCTGATTAAATTTTTTAAATCTTTTGTGGCTGAAATGATCCTATTGGTTATCCGTTCGCCTTTTGTAGTCGTGAATTATAGTGGATACTGTGTTAAACTGAAATAACTATTTAAATCTATGAATTAAAAACGAATGAACATGAGCTATTTTTTTCTTAAAACAAAAAGATTGCTAGCTGCAAAAAAAAATTTCTGAATGTGGGTAAAATATGAAGCTATCTAACAATGCTTTTACCGTAAAACATAACCTATCCAGAACTTTTTTAAGGAAAACAGTTAAAAAGGGTCGGCCTAAGCTAACTTAACTTCATTCAAGAGAAATAGTTAAAGGGGGTCGGCCTAACCAACCTAACCTAACTTCTTTTTAAAAAAAACCTTGTAATTATTGTATTTGTAACTTTTTCTACCCGGTCGGATCATTTTTGCAGCAAAAGATCTACATAATCTTAATTAGCTTGACCAGAGCTTCAAAATGATGTATCACTTACCTTGATACTCCAACGGTCCGTTTTCTTGAATTATGCCAAGCAGTTCGTAAAAAAATATCGTTCCGACAAACACACTGTTTCAGCGGAATTTCCTATTACAAGCAGTTTCCCTTTCATTTTCTATATATATAATCAATCTTATTCATATGACTCGTAAATCAACTTTTTTATGTTTAATATATCATAGCAACGTTTTATTACTATGCACATGCATGGCGAAGTGATACAATACTGCTTTAGTAGTGGCATCACTTGGGCAAAAATACAATTTCATATAGAAGTTTTCGGACCACGTTCAATTTGTAGACCATGTTTTTTCCTTCATTTTGATGTATCATTTATTTTTAAAATGTGGTGCGAACATGCTCAAAAATCCCATCAAAAATTGTAAGTTTACCTTTATTTTCAATGTTGCCAAATTCAGAAAGCGATTTCGATTCGAAATCTTTCTATAGAAATCTGCACATATAATTCATTATAAGCGGAATTTTCTTAGCTTCATTTTAAGCCCACATGGAGGCACATATGTAGGTGCGAACACTGAAAAAATCAAGCTCAAACCCATGCCATTTTTATTCTTATTGACTAAGGCCCTTTCCACTTAAGAAAGATAATTCTGTCAGCAGAAAAAAAAATAACTTTCGTTTTCCGGGATAGAACTTTAGAATTTAAAATACAGGCTGATTGTGCAGGAGTCCTCGTCAATAAATATGCAAATTCTTTCCCCTTCTTAAAATCCACAGAGTGAGTACAGCTATTACCATCTGATAGAGGAGAACGAGGCCATTTCCTCGCTGGATATGGCACCCGGCCTTTTCAACACAACCTCTCAATCCAGCTCAACGAGAACATCATCATCAGGCGGCCCCTACTCTCATTCTGGTACAAATAGCAATGGTTCTGGTTCCGGCGCTGCTGAGGGGGACTCCTCCAATGGGGAATCTTCATCTGGAACCAGTACTGTGGAGAGACATGCCTGGTACAAAATGATCAAAGTAAATATTTCATCCGTACTCTTATTTCTTCTTCCTACTTTCACTCTAATTTCAATTTTTATGCAGAATGCGCCACTGTCAAACCCATATTTGTTGGTTACCTAACGCTAGAAATTGAATTGAGGGTAGGCCTATGTATATATTTTCCCTGTCTTTTTTCTTGGTGACATAATATATGGGATTTTTGTTGTCGGTGTCGTGTAAATGAAGTGGAAGAAGTAAGCAAGTGAGAGAGAAAGGACACAGCCCCGCATAAAGCCCGTTATTTATGGATATTTGCGTGCCGATGTGGGATGGATGAAATGCAGGAGGGAGAACTGTGTTACTTTATATTTTCTTCAGTTGCACTATTTATTTCATTCCACTGGGATTTCCACTTTTGCTCGTTACGTCCATGACGTGAAAGGCTTCTCAATTGCTCATAGGTATAGATTATTTGTTGCTCTAGTTCATTTAAGTGCATAAAAGTAAATGAAATATAAAATGAACATAAAGCTTAAGCCCAAGTAGGCAGATGCTTAGGTATACATATATGTGTGCTCACGTCCACATGCTTTCTCCTTCAGTGAGGCAGGAGTGCAGAGAAGGAAAAATGTCAATAATTAATGAACTCCTGTCACAGCCTTTCCCTTTACTTGGGAATTAAACGTCTTCTTCCAGCCCTTCCTGCTTTCTCCTAGACGATCAGGCTTATACTTATACAGAGATACGGATGATTCTGATATTGGACGATTGCCTTTATATTGCCGTTTCTTTGTAAAGCTGTAGTTTCTTTCAGATGGTGTGGTGGTGGGGTAGAGCGCGGCTGTACTATATTTTTTCGTGTAGGAGTACGAATTGTGACGGGGCTGACTGATGATGATGATGATGATACATATTTTTTTATCATTTATCTAGGACAGTTTGGATTCCAAGAAGAGGGACGAGCTGAAGTCGTTAGTTCGAAAAGTTGGTCAACTAATAAGAATGAGTGAGGCGGAGATCCTTTCGGACAGCATGGATCTGGCTGTAATCGCATCAAACATTGAAAAGGCAGGTAGATTTTTTTTTATCCTGACTTCTTTCTTCCTCCATACAGCTTTCTGTATAGTTCAATCGAGGGAATTTAAAAAAAAATAGTGTCCGATGGACAAGGTACAAGCGGCTTTTTTTTGTATAGTTGTGTTGTATTCGATGAGAAAGGAAGGAAGGAAAGTGTGTCAATGAAAAAAATAAACAATAAACTCCTCTGCTGTTCGTGCCTGTAATAAGATTAGAATTGGAAGTTTGGCTAGCGATTCTAAAGAAAGTCTCCAGAGTGGCTACAAGTTTCTGTAGACTTTGGCTCAATTTGTTTTATAAGCTTGTGCAGAGGAGGATGGGCATGCACAATAAAGGCTCGGTTTAAATGGGAAAGTTTTGTGGTGAGAGCTTGCACCCCAGACTTTGTTCGGCAAATAGTGGGACAAAATAACATTAAAATTCTACAATGCAAATAATTAAGCGGATTTCCCTTTGATATTGTTAGCACTTACGGGTGTTATTCCAATAACACAAAACAACTTATTTTCTGCGACGCTCTACAAAGATTACTGTTGACAAGAATATGAGAATAGAATTTACAGAAAGAGTTTATTTGTTGGCAACCGAGAAACTGGGACAATAGCGATTCATAAGCAAAATGAACTACGTCAGACACCGCATTCCATCAGCGTTATGAAAGGGGGAAGACGCGATTGAAAAAATCTGCCAACAAGCCATGAATACTGATCAGAATCATTTGCATATTACAAGTACCTTAACTTTCAGGTGCTTATTAAATTAGGACTAATTTATTACTTTAAAAATATTATTTATCGCCTGTCCAAAGTGATTTTTAAAGTAATGTACTTGTATGTAAATCAACTTATGGAACATGGAGCATATGTGTTTTGTTGGTGCCAACAATTTTCATCATTTTCACACTCTTCTCTTCCCCTGCTTTCCCTATAGATCAAGCCTAGTCAGCGAAGCCGGAAATTCTGGAAGCAGCAAAACAAAGAGTACAATGCCTACACATTGGACCAGCTACAGCTACAATTTGGCACAGTCCAATGGAGCTTTCTCTTCGGGGAATTAATGGGCTTTGATGATGTGACTTCGAGGGAAGTCGTGGATGACTATTACTACACAAGGGCAAGCGGAAGTACTAGTAGTGGCAATAAAAAGGCTAACAATGCAACGATAAATTGGCATAACTCTACTATCTACGTGCCCTATCCGGATTATCTGAGGAGAGTTCTCCAAATGACACAATACACCAATAAAAGGTTAGTCCTCATTAAAAAGGAAAAAAGGAGCTTGCAATGGGAAGTGAAATATTATTACAAATTTCGACTTTGACAATTTTACGCCATTCTATTAAAGACAAATACAGAAGAAGACTATACCCATCCCTTTCATATCTCATTCTCTCTGTTTGTCTTATAATTTATTCGTAGCAGTTTCAATTTTTAAATAGAACTTATATCAACCTTTTATTCCCTTCCCATGTGGTGACTACAAACATGGCTAGTGTTGAAAGCCAAACTATTTGCTCGTGCTCGTCATACATATGTTGTCTTTGTCATATAGTTTTTAGCCATTCCAGTATTGATTTACACGACATGACATGTGCGGCTCCCACAAAGGAACATTGTAAGGGGGGGAAATGAGATGCCAATTTTTTATGCTCTAAAAAGCAGAATTTTCATTTAAACCCTTTTCCAACCCAACAAAAGAGGATTTTTATGAGTACTCCACTTCTAAAAATTGCAAGGCAGCTTTCTCCCCGAATATATTTTTTTGCCGCATAAGTACATTCATTCATTCATATATAACTTAAGCGCTTCGCTTAGTGCTGCTTACGACCAACAATAACAGAGCAAAATCGCTCGTAAAAAATGCTCCTTTATAAGAGGAGTCTATCCCTAACAAAAACTTTTTAAAACTGCTTTAAAGCCGGCTCCCCTCTTTTGTCCAAAAATCCTTTAGGAGAATTGGGCTGTATCGTAAAACGCATGAAAGGCATTTATGCCCGAGGTTTTTGTGTCTGTGTGAAATGTTTACATTGCAATTTGATTGTTTTCCGTATAAAACTGCGATACTTGATGATGGAGTACGCTCAGTATAGATTACAGTGAAAGTAATGAGAGGGCTGCTCCTATGAAGCATGCGGTCATTAACTTTTATCTGTGTCCCTAAACAGTATGCCTAGTTATGATATATTTACCCATGGTCAGCCTTTCCGCCCCCTCTAGGTCTGTTTCCGTACTCAGCCATTTCCCATTCCTCTGCAATTTTTCATGGCGAGCTCATATTTCATTCTGGATTTCCCCCAATTTTTGCTTCGTTAGCATTATATTATCCGGTTTTTTATTGTGGATTTCCAGAATGCTGTACAATACCATGCTAATTATGTATGTGAAGGATATGCTCCATGACCTAATACCGCGAAGTCCCTCCCCCACTGGTAATAATAGCATGAAGGATGAGCCTCATCAACAACAGCATCATTCCAGGGTACGAGGCCAACAGCACAGAACTCATCATCGTCAATATCAGCCCAAGCAGCAACAAAGGAAACAGCAGCGACAACAGTCTCAGCTGAATCAGCCGCAGTCGAGGTGGAAATTCTGTGTCCAGTCGACCAAATCCGTGTTTTCCATGGAGCTGTCCAGTCTCTATATGAAATCATTCAAGCCCTCGAGTTTGAAAAGGATTGCTCACGATGTAAGTCCGTAAGACGCAGATATGTAAGTCTTGCTGAGACCTGTTTTTGTTCCAGTTACATAATACATGCCGCTTGTGTAAGTCGATATGGTGTCGCGAAGGGATCAAGAGGGAAGCGGAAGTTATTTCCAAGACTTTGTCAAAATGTCAAGATTCCTTTGCATGGACCGTGCCATGAACGATTTTTTTTAAAAGGAAACTATCCACACGCTCTGTAGTTATTTTTTCGAGCTATTATGCTCAGTTCCCAACTTTGCTTTCCTTTTGCTTTCTCCCTCCCATGTATGCATGGTCATGAACGTCATTACCGGGAAATATGTAAGCATAACCATACAGCATTTATTATGAATACATTGAGCTGCTGAAAATAAAAGCGTAGCCCATAAATAGACTAATTTTGATACAGTTACGAGGAGGAGAAAGGCGAGGGCATGTGAACTGAAGGCGGCGATCCAAGTGTTTTGTTACCTAGCCAGGTACATTACCGTAAACTGCTTTCCATAGCTAAAAAATGGAAGGATAGATAAGTAATGGATTATTTGGAGAATGTACGTAGCGTACAGAGGGAGAACTCGTGAAAGGAATGAGAGTCGACGAGAGTATTGATTTGAAATAGACATGGCATTAGTGGAAACCCAGTTGGAGAGGTTAAGTCAGGAGCATAAATTCGTAGCTATACTTTTTTCCCAGAGTAAAGAGCGAGTTTAGGAGCGTCTCGCGATAAACAAGAAAATAAGTGAAGGTGAGACGGGCGGTTAGAAATGGAAGAAAGTAAATAAAAATGCACTCGGTGAACTCACACTCCCTGGCTCTTTCCCGGCTGAATATATTTTTTTCCCTGCGATTACATTTCACATCACATTCGCATCTTTCTCCGCTTCCCTTTATCCTTCCAAGTCATAGCACTCAAGAAAAATAATATGTGAATGCCGAGACGGGGAAGGAGAGAGGGAATTGATATGGAAGTTATATTTCATTGCATCAATATTAATTTTTTTTTCGGGATTACTTTTCCTCGCTTCGGCTCTTCACTCTAGTGCCACATTATTGTCCTCGTTGCTCAATGGTATCAATATCAATAACGAAATTATTACTCCCGTTGCCGTTTTTTTTGGGAATGGAATGCTGAATGGAATAAGATTGAGTGCTGGCGATAGACGTGGGATGATGAAAAATGTAATTACCTTTCTTTCATAGGTGGAGGAAATCTTTGCTAATGTGAAGGAGACGCTCATAGCCTTCCTAAATCGCTCTATTGAGCTGTCTAGCCAAGATGGTGGGGAGGAGAAACAGGAGAATCCCTATAATAACCTGAGTAATAACAATCACACTAATAATCACAGCCAAGTTCCGCCTTCTCCGGAGAGGAGAGGCACTGGGCATAATGGTGGAGGTCCCAGCACTGGGGAAATCAGTAACAATGGGAATGTGAGGAATGAGCATAGAAGGAATGGGAGCAATAGTCATAGCAGTAACAATAGCAGTAGTGGTGGCGGTAGGGCTAACGGGGATGCTAATGCGGATAGCAACAGTTCCTACCCAAATGGCAGGACCACTTTCAAAGACGAAGCAATAAGGAAGATTGCGACGTTAAAGGGGAATTTCATTGGGCCTTCGTTTTACCTCCAGGAAGACTTTTTGGATGATGCCATCAAAAATGTAAGTCTACCATTTCGTTCAATTGCAGTATGGTTAGGGCACTTGAGCTCTACCTGAATTACTTTTGGTTTGAGCACAACAAACGCTCCAGCTCGATGAGGATGTGGGAGGTTTGTTGGGTACAAAAATGAAGCCATGGGAAAAGGCCGACAGGAATGTTGGCAATTGTTGGGTATAATGGGGTAGATGCATTAGCATATTATTTCCTTCTCACATTGACATTTGTAAGGAAACACTCAGAGGCGGGTGACAATAAGGAGGGCCTATTTGTCAGTACGAATTATGCAGAAAACTTAAATTGCTCCAGACTTTTGTAAGCATTTCAAGCAAAACTTTACTTTTTGAGAAAGTCGAAAGAATTCAATAAAGATGGGGTAATACCGCGGACATGTTATAGGTTATGTAACGAAAGAAGAGCAATTTAAGCTGCTGAAGAAAACTAGTTCTGTTTTTTACTAAATATTTAAATGTAAAATCGGATACTGAAGCTGAAAATAGTATTTTGCACTTTCAGTCATCCTTCATTTTGACTCGATATTGATATATGATTTCAGAAGAATCAGCCAAGAGAGAAGGCATCCTTCACTCGGATTGTCAGTTGTACAGACAATCCGAGTAATTTTTTATTTAACAACGAAAACGAAGATGAAACTGAAATTGAGTGATTGCGAATGGGAGAAAACGTGACTGGATCTCCTATTGTTTGCCACCACTGTATATTTCAGTGACAATAAGATGGATCTTGTTTTGGAGGGAAGGCGGGGATGATAATATATTATTCATGTATTCGTTGTCTTATACTTTACTCCATTTTTTCTTGTCTCATTGCAGATCAGGATGAATCCTAACGATTTTCTCTTCAATATGAAAGTCGTCTACCGAACGTTTCGGGAGCAGTTATATCATTTGTATTGGAAGCCCGTGGATGAGGAACGAGCAACGTAAGTCTGAATGTTTTTCGTTAATGGGTTTAGATATAAAAAACAAATTTAATCTTTTCACTATTTTTTTACCCTTTTTCTATTTTTCTAACCTATTTCACCCAACCATTCTTTTGTATTTTGATATCGTTGGATTTTTAGTGTCGAAAATGAACAAGCTTGCAAGTTGCCCTGTCATAAACAGACTTGACGCAATGAAACAACAGATAAAACATTATGTTTAAGAGTGTATGTCGTTGAAAACAAGTCAACACGTTACTTGTCTTCATGCAAGAGAGGGTAAACACTTTCCCCATTTTCCACCCGATTTGGACAGTGCCATCGTCTTGGAATGTGGGTTTTGTGGGATTCATGATACAAAATAGATAAATCCAAGAGCACCTTTTTAATGGGAAGTTTTACTCATGTCTTTATACCCCCTTTCCCGACCCACCTAAATCTCTCCCTCTTGTTCCTTATCCTTGGCCCCCATCTTCCTTCTGGTAAGAGGTTGTTGGCTGCATAATATAAATGTTAGTGCCAAAACAGGGAACGCAATGCTACAAGGAACCGTTTGCTGGAAAATGTAATTTTTACCTTTGGAGCTGAAGCCCACACAAGCATACCCTTTGTTTATTACTTCCAGCCGCATCACTTAACTGGAGCATTTTCATGTTGAAAATAAATAGACCTCTGGGGAATCCAAAGGCTCACATTTGAAATGGTCATCCAACCAGTCTAAAAAGTCGGAATATGTTGGGATTACAGGATTACAATGGTAGCTGGCACAATACCAGCTAGTAAACTGATCGGCTTAGAGTCAGAACCAGAAGAGGAGG
This sequence comes from Lepidocyrtus paradoxus, assembly GCA_034696885.1. Lineage (NCBI taxonomy): Eukaryota > Metazoa > Arthropoda > Collembola > Entomobryomorpha > Entomobryidae > Lepidocyrtus > Lepidocyrtus paradoxus. The sequence goes on along the minus strand of JAQGAH010000153.1, from coordinate 59,724 downwards.
AGGGTAGAGTCAGAGTGTGACCATTTCCTTTTCTCCAAGCCAGGGTGTATCTATAACAAGATTAGAGTTTTTGGATAGATGGTGAAGGTGATAGTGTAGTGTGAGGAGAGTAAGTGAATGTCGCTCGCGAAAGTAGTGAGAGAGCCCGGTTATGTGTTACATCTCCCTTGGAGCTCATTTTCTTTGCTAAAAATCTTCCGTTATTTCCGGCACTTCTACGATGGCTACTTCAAAGCTTTTCTCTGGGTCTTGCATGGTCTGGGCGTGGAGGAAAAGGATGTATAAAAAAACTGGACTATTTTTTTTTTCTGGAAAATACATAACGGTGGGAACAATGAAGACACATGACTTTGGACAGTTTTAGATTTTCTCCAGCCATTTCTCCATGCTCTGTTCCCTTCAACTTCACTGTTCTATCATGACATGGCTTTTTGGGGAAAACGGTGAAGTTGAACAGAAGAATGGGAGAAAGTCACCACAATAGAAGTAGCCATTTAAACTGCTTCTGGCAAGGCGCTTATTAGTCAAGAGCCTTTTTACCACTTTCCCTCCCTCTCAGTTTTCTTCTTCCGTGAAAGGAGGAGGGAGAGTTGAGAAAATCTCAAAAGGATTCTTTGTTACGTGGCAGTCACAGTCAGACAATAAGAAATTTATGGAGGTCTTTGTCACGGTTTCTGCTCCTTTCAAAGTAGTTTTATGGAAGCAATATATTTCTGTTCTTGCTCTTTACTTTATTTATTTACTTTTTAACGTATTTCCCCTGTTTCTATACCTGATGAATGTGAGAAAAGATGGATAGAGTTGAATGTTGAATGATCTGATAGACTAATCATAAACTTATCCCTTCTCAAGTTTCATTTTTCTACTTTTAAACTTGAACTATTGACTATTTTCTGCTATTTCACAGATGGGCTTTCGTCACATTTCCCACCACTGTCAACGCATTTTACATTCCCCAGTTCAACAGTATTGTCATACCACTTGCCTTCCTCAACCCACCGAATTTCGTGGAGCGGGCGCCGGTCTACATAAACTACGCCACGATTGCCCACACCTTAGCCCATGAAGCTTTGCATGCGCTGGATCGAACGGGTAATACATGAAATATGGTTTAAAATATTTCAGTTCTTTATATGATCAATATGACAGACTAGGTTTTCCGAATCGATTGTGGTGTATAAACTACTCGCCTGCTGTATGATATAGTCCACTGCAGACGAAATGGTTCGTCGCATAATTCCACATAAAATATGTGAAACGTGGATGATAAAGTTTTTCCTATATTTGTTATACTAATATTTTGTGTGTGGGATGCACTTTTGGGAGCGAAAGGACAAATCTTGTTTTCCCCTTCCCTCCGGACATGTATATTTCATCTTTTGAAAGTTTCCACTTTCCCCAAACTCGAGAAGTTAAGAGTTTTGAGGGAAAGTGCTAAAGGGTTTTTTGCTACTCTGCGAATTTTTCCGGTTTATGTCGTCGTTTGGGGAAAAAAGTTGGTATGATATGAGAGGAAGGTATAAATTTTTTTTGAGTTTTTGATGATGTATTTGGTTTGCATGACTAGTTCTGATAAAAAAAATGACAAAGATAATCAAGGCGATAGCAATAGCAGTCATTTTTTGTTTCCGGTTCGTTTAGAAATTTATTATCATGAAAAAGATAAATATGAAATAGTTATTTTTTACTTTTCTTTCTGTAGGAAGTGGTTTTGACGCCGATGGTCGACTCCATGATGGGTGGGAGGCTGAGAAGAAGGGCTTTCTTCAGGAGAAGGCCAACTGTGTGGCAAAGCAGTACTCTGAGAGTTTCCGAAAGATTCTCCCATTCTACCAAACTCACGTCTCAGTTCAGGTAAAATGCTTCAACGTGACTGGAATCCCAGTTATGTCTTCCTATTTTCTACTCACACTCTGTACGAACATGAAAATTACGAGATTTTCTTTTCTTCCACGTCACAATCCTCAGACCCATATGTATTTACTAGCTGGAGAAGTTATTGGTGGTATTCAGACGATTGACCGAATGTCGGTCTGCCAAAAGGGACAAATGCTTATTGATCACAAGTAGAAACTTTAATAGTTATTACCTACAATGATCATAAGGAAAAACTTAAGTTGAGAGAAAAAAAATCATCGTAATGCGTTTGGTAAATTATTATGTCAGTTTCACTCTGGCGACTTGAATATCAAAATACGACCAACTATCGCTTTGGCCAACGAAATGTGGTAAATCATCCTTACACGTTCTCCGACTCATTGAAGCAGCTTTTTCCCTATATGTTTCTACTTTTTTTTATCTCTCCACAATTCCATTCCTTGTATAGTCCCTATCACCACTCTATCACCCACTCATAGATTCCCCCATTTCTGAATATCTCTTTTGATGATATCTCCATTCTCCATCCTTTGTGGTTTTTATACTCGTGCGACTGCATTTCTTTCTTTGCAATTTTCCTTCTCTCCCCCTTCAAATTCAAGATTTTTTCCCTTCTTCCACTAACTTCTGCTGATTTCCTTTCCTCCCATTCTCCGCCAGTGCAAACCGTGAGAGAAAGTTGGTTGAAAAATCTCTATTATAAACGTAAGACACGTACAGCTAAAGAGGATTCTTGTGCCAAGGAGGAAGGAATGTAAATGGGAAACAGCAACAAGCCACTAGTAAAGCCACAGTGATCCAGACCACAATCGTAATAATAGTATTATTAAGGCTTATCACACACACGAGGAGTGTGTGAAAGAGTTGGAGTACGAGTGGAGTGAAGATAGATTTAAAGATAATCGAAGTGCTCTCGAGGTTCACTCTTTCTCCATTCCTTCAAGGAAGAATAACACCAACTTAGAGTCGAGTGGCAGAGACCCCATTCCTTCATCAAAAGGAAAGGGGAATAACTCAGAAAAAATGAAGAAGCTGGGGTGTTGTACACGATGCGCTCCATCAGCGATCAAGATGGTCATTATGTACATCTGGACAGAATTGAACAAGTGTGTGTTCATCCAAAGTGGCTCATCTGTGATGAAGTTGATCTTCCAGACGAAAAAAATTATTATTCCAACAAGGAACGAAAAAATCAGCTAGAGTGATATGGAACAAGGAACACATTTTTGGGATTAGAATCCCGCCAACACAAGTCCACATAATCATGATCGGTCGTTTCGAACAAACGTTCCGTATAAAAAATGGGAAACAAGTGAAGATCTATGATATAGTTTTATGTCATGCATGCAACTCTGCCGACATTAAGTTAGGTCTGGAGAAAGCGTGATGTTGGTTGCATCGAGCGTGTTCCAAGCTCAACCTCTTTTCTTTTTTCCCTTTCATCTTTTTACTACCGGAATTATATGTTTTCGTGATTGAAATTCCAAACAGGTGGATGGGAACCTCACTCAGAATGAGAACCTAGCGGATATAGCCGGTCTTCAGGTGGCTTTCTCAGCGTATAGGAAATACAGGTATACAGCCTCATCAGAGGATCTCAAGGCGGAGAGGAGGATACCTGGATTAGTCCTTACTTTGGAACAGTCCTATTTCCTGACCTTTGCACAGGTGGGTTTCACTCTTCATCTTTTTAATTTAGGATTAGGTGATTCTAACACGTGTACGAGGTCATGTCTCATCTACAACTTTCCTAACTGGGAGAGAAAAAAAATCCTCTTGTTTTCATTAATATATTTCCTGACTTGAACATGCAAGTCACTTCATCAACTTTAAATCATCGTTACCATCCTCCTCGCCTCCTCTGCCCGCTATTGCATCCAAATCCCCCCAAAAAAGGAGAAAGCACATATCCCACGACATGCAAGCCTTTACACCTTTTCTACCCCCTGTCCTAACTAAGCTCAACTTTTCTCGTAAAAAACTTTCTTCTTCATTTATGAGATCATCTCACATTCCACCTTGCACACTTGTTTGTGAAACAGAGCCAGATAAACATCAAGCATATAATGTAGACTGGGTCTAATAAACCAACACATGCAGCTCCCCTTTTATGGACTTTCCCCTGTCTCCCTTCAAACTCGTAAATTTTTACTCGCTCCGAGCTTTCCCCTGGCCTCTTTCCCTAATGAAGTCGATGCATTTTTATCATTTTATACTTTGCTCTGCTTTATGATTACTGATATGCCCCTGTAGCTTTCATTACACTGTGTGGAATAAAAATGACCAGTGAAGGCTACCATTTCGCTACAGTACAGATACACGCAATGAACCATGACCTACTAGAGTAAAATCTGCGCTGCTTTTAGTACTCTTCAGCTCTTTGAGCCTGTTCACTATCTCTCCTCATCCAACTAGGCTAATTAATCCGACACATGACATGAAGTTTTCGTATGCATACCTGAATGGACTCATCATTATTTCTCTGTTATTTCCAGGCTTATTGCGCAAATATCTCTCCCATGTGGTACATCTTCTTTCTTGAAATGGAGGAGCACACGCCACATCCCGAGAGGCAAGTTAAAAAGTTTTTTTTACTACTTTTCTACTTATGAGTATAACAAATCAGCCACCTTCGAACGAGTAATTATATAGTCCATAATAATTACTCCAGTCCTCTTGTTAGAGTTGCTCGAGTTTAAAAAGTAGAGTTAAAAGTTGTATGCAAAACAACAAGAAGTACTTATATAACATGATTATGTAGGGAGAAAGGTAACATATGTATGTATGTATAAGTAGGACAGACCTCATTAGGCATTTCCCTTTGTTCTTTGATCATCATAATTATAGCTTAATTACAATGTGATTATAGAGGTCGTGTAACATAATAAGAGGTAATACGCATTCCTATTCCATATCCATTATTATATCCTCTCCTGTAGAAGCCATTAATTTTCATAGGGTCACCATAATTTTTTTCTTCTCGTTTCTTGTTTCATTCGCCTGGGGACGAAGACCCATCTATGCGTTACTAACTCCAAAAATTTAATTGCAAATTTTTTAACAACGTCAAAGTTAGCATCACCAGTAAAATCAGCGAGTCTTGTTTGGCAAACTGATCTATTAAATAGTAATAACCATGTTAAGGAGTCTTTAAAATAAAAATATTTACACAGTCGAGCAACTGCTTACCATTTAGCATGAATTTAGAGAAGAAGGTGGCATAAATAATGACATGTGTAGGTACTTAACTTTATGGAATGATAATGAATGTGCAAAATGTCTAATGCTCCCCGCTTTCTCACTCCCCCTCTCTCATTCCCCTGACAGGATCAATGGGATGCTAATGAACAGTCCAGAATTCAGCGAAGCTTATTCGTGTCGAGCAGACTCTCAAATGAATCCTCCTTTGAAGTGTTCTCTGTGGTAATTTATTGGGATTTTCTGCGGTACTTATTACCGTGCCATCAGGGAAGGGTGAAATAACGGAAGAGGGAACAAAATGCTAATAATGCTGCTGGCTCAATCCGAATCAGAAATGAATGAAGCAAGAGAGAGAACTAGATGTGGATCAGGGACAATAACATGAAGGGATTTGAATCGGAAGGAGCACAAAACTCAACATGAACATGCACACGTCTGGCTGGGGAATTGATTAATTCGAAATTAATGGAGGTGGATGTGGATACCATACTTGTACGGATGTATTGCCCAGTCTTTGCGGAACTTACATAAAACAACTGGGAGCACGTGGACTGATGATAATGATAAAGCACTCACGTCAAGTCGTCGTTACTCAAGGTTCCTCTTATGCAGCGATGTGGTGTGGTAAATGCTATTTGATCAGAAGAAAAAAGTTCCAAATGAGGAAAAAAATGTTCAAAAATTTAGAAATTCTAAACAAAAGTATTTTTTGAAAATCAAAAGACAAACTATAGGCTTGAAATTTATGACAAATTCTCGTCATCATTTACCAATGCACAAGTTCCCCTCAATATGGACTTCGGTCCACTCGTCGGTCAATATTTTATAGTCTTTTTTGCCAGTGTTCCAAACTAATTAAGGTTAGCAGATCCCATTAAACATATATTTTAATTAGAGAGTCTGCCCATTTTACGACCTTCCTTTAAATTGCTTCTTCATACGTGCTACTTGTAATGACTCAAAGGACTCGGTCTCTCCCTCTCTGGTGCTCCAAGTGATTACGTATTGATATTTGAATACTCTCCGCCTGTACCACAGTTAGTCTAAGCTGAACAAAATGTCTGTGCTACACATCAATAAACTTTTAGGGTGCGGTAATGCTAAGATTTAGGTAGTCAAAAAAATATCATTACCTTCTTAATTGAGGTTGGATCGTCGTCCTCATCAATATACTACAGCTTCTCCGCATATCAAGACTATTGGGGATTGGCCACTTCCCTATTAGCCCATCTCATCACATCATCATCCCCAATTCGATTGGACTGGGTTCATTAAAGGGAATCGAACTGTGGTGGCAATAAATATAAAACTTTCTGAGCGGAAAATCCTATACCGCTGCTTGCAATTTGGCGATAAGGACATGGGAAAAGAAGGTCTCATTATATTATACTATTTTCCTCCTCGTAAAAGGGAACTTTCTTCTGAGCTTTTCAATGTTGGTTCATTGATTCCTCGAATCATCATCACTAATGGTTAGAAATGGTGGGTGATTGTGTGTAGGAAGTATTATGGGCATTATCAAGTCCACCCTGTTACTCTCTCAATAATAAAAAAATCTGTTTCATTCAGTTTAGCCAAAAAAACTAAACATAATTTTTTCCACAGAGAATCTGTAGCTTGCAGAAAATCCAACGTTTGGGAATAAAAATTTAAATGAAAAATAAGAGTTGTTTCTGTGTAGCTTGTAGAGAATACAAATGAGACGTAATCGTGTGAATCTGGATCATGATCATCCGCCTTCTTTCATCTTAATTAATGGAAAAGTTTCCAGTTGAGTTTCGGGATTTAGCTTCAGACTAATGAATATATAATATGATGGTAATATGTTGTATAGAGCAGTCTAGATTTTATAAATTGATGATGATATATGATAATGATGATATAAATATATATGATAGCTGAAAAATTGTGATCTCTTATTTTAAAACAACTAGAGTTGTGTCAGAGTTGACGTTGCTATTTATGATGAGAAAGCATATTCGCTGGATTCTTTTCGTTGAATAAAAGGACTTGTTGTTTGACATGGGGAGGGACTCCCAAAACGGTATTTTTATTATTAAAGCTTCATTCATATTCAATTCATATTCACTATACCTAAGCATGTGTGCTTATCTTTATAATTTTTATCCATCCTCTCGTGACAAAGAATATAAGGTCCTTCGCATCCCAACGCATATAAGATGATCCTTAAAAGGCTGAAGGAGCGAGACTTCAGTCGAGTTTTCTTTTGAAAGCGAATTAGCAAAAAAAAAACATTTTTGAACATTTTTAGACTAAACTTGCCCCTATAAAGCCAGAAAGCCACATCTTTTCCAGGCTTAAAAAACAGAATACGAAAGTCAGTTGGATGAGATGGAAAGCATAGAATTTAAGCTGACATCTAATTTGTTCTTTTCTTGTTTCCTTCAAGTACCTAGACGGAGCATTTTTTTCGCATTGCATAAATTACAAGTTGGAGTAGTTGAAAGGATATAGCATGTCCTACATATTATGTAATAATATAACATGTGTAAACTGCCTTTTCTTTTCTCGGCGAAACTTTCCTACGAAAGGAGAAAGCATCGGATGAGAAAGCTAATCCAGTACGCAATTTCCATGCTATGTCGACTTGCCACTCATATCCATTCCCATTTTCTCTCAAGCAGTCATCATAATAACATGAAGGTTTGTCATATCCGTAATAACTGTCATGTACTCACACATCCGGCCTGCTTGTTCCTACACGTGACAGCCTTTCATTATCTCAAGTTGATACAAATTGGTGGTATGATGGCAAAAAATATATATGATTCTGATGAAATGGAATGAACAATGCGGGGGAAAACGAGTATGAGTGAAATTAACGATAAAACATCAAGAGCGAGACGGCACTGGCGGCCAGTTTTTTTTTACATTTTTGTTGGGTTTTATTACACAATGTTTTTTCTTGGAATATTTAATGACATCTACAATTGATCATCTTATTAGCCATAATAACAATACACACAGAGAGACATACACAGACACACAAATTGTTATGTTGAATTGATATTAATTGTAAATTGATTCATTGTGATCATCCTATCCTAAAATCATTGTAATATCATTGAGAAAAGTGCATAAGCGGAAGCATCATAAGCAGTTTTTCAAGCCGAACATTTCATTTCTCATCTTAATAGTTAGTCATCCAGCTTTCCTGGTGAAAGCAGAAGTCATGCCGTATGTGGAACAAGTTCCAGCTTTCACCAAACTTCCCATTAACATCCCACTACAGCAACAGCAAGATAATTTTTTCCTTGTTAATATTGTTTCTACCGCTTACTACCGATGTTTAACAGTGTGTAAAGTGCTTAGAATTTACTTTCCTCCCTATTAGTGAAGATAAAAATGAGCTAACATTATTTTCCTAAGTATGGTAGTGATGTGAGAGTCAACACGACTTGATGACTACAGATAATGAATGTTTGAGCCCAGCCATGATGGAAATTACTTGATGGATTCAATCCCCTCAAACCCTTTTGGTAATTAAGATATGACTTTATTACACAGATGATGGGAGTGAGTGACCGACAGGACTTGATGGTGAGGTTTTAATAGTCATATTTCAGAGTATATGCCAGCCATGTGGATATAATTACAAGTTTTTGTGTAGCTTTTTATTGCAATCGTGAAATTGCTCAGAAAAATACTTGGCTTGGCATTCCATTTTATGATTGGCGTTTGCCTAAGCACACACACGCATAACATGGCTAGAGGCTCGCATATGTAGGGATACTTTGTCAGCGATATTGTTCTTAAATACATATTACTACTCTCATGCTAACTTTGTAAATGGAAAAGTTTTAGCTTTCAAAATCCCACTCACCAGATGACGGGGGAGGCAGTAGTGACCTAGATTTTGGGGTAGGTACGTTTCAGTTAAAAACTGAACTGTTATTATTTCTTCCACACGGTTAAAATCATTTCCCTAGCCGAGAGTGACTACTTTCTCTGTTCCTTCTCCAATTGCACATGTGTAGCTATCCCTATACCTGTAATTTTGTATGTTTACCTAGCACGCAAACATCATCAGGCTGGAGTACACGGGGAAAATGTGAAATGAGGAGGGGGAATTGATTGACTTGATCTAGTATTCAGTCAGAAGCCAATTCCTTTGTCGTGGTGGCATGCACTTCCTTTCCAGTCCAATAATAAGTGGCCCTGCTCCTGACTTTTTCTCTTTTTAACAATTTTTTTTCTATCTCGGAACTAAACTAAAGTAAAAGTAAACATAGAGGGGGGAGGGCTAAAGGAATTCATTCCAGGAGGAGGACTTTTGTGGGAAGAAAGCATGGATAATAAATGAAATGGAAATTGAAATCTAGATTGGAATAAGAAATTAAATAAAAGATTGTATAATATAGCTACAACTTTTTATACAGGTATATGGGAATGCATATATCTGCATTATTCAGCGATAAAATAAAGGGGAAAGATATTGCCTCTTCAACTCTTGATGATTATGGCTGGCTGCATTCTAGAATTATATCAAGAAGGAATGGAAACTGATGGTGGTGATGATATTTTCTCAAGTGCTTTCTCCATAATGGCTCATACAAAGCTTATTCAATGAACTTCCAATTTCCTTCCCTTCCGGCTTATACCAAGCTAAGAGGGAGACGCGCGTGAGGTAAGTGCAAGGTTTCATTTCCCCATTTAGGACACTGAACTGCACTTTCCCTGTACTCAACAGAGCCGGGGAATACGTTAGTTTGCTGGTGACTAAAACCAACTAGGTATAATGTGTACTGCAGTAGTCATCTCCCTACCTAGCCCCTAATTCTGTAGTTCACTAACAGGAAGTAGTGAAGATGACTCGTTGAAGACAGATGAAGAAGATAGCTTTCTCCCATTTCCATTTTTAGGTCTGGAGCGGAATTGGGACTAATCTCATTTCATCACGTCTCATACCCTCCCTCAGACAGTGGATGGTTGACTTTTGTTTTTTATCTCGCTCTTCCGCCCTCCCAACATGACTATTCAATTACCATGAACGGTTTACATTAGCAGAGGACTCCCTCCCTAGCTCATTCAGTTTGGGACAAGTACAAATTGAAAGTTTCACTTTTTATTCTTTCACAAGAGCCATACATAGTCATAGTCGTAAACGTGGAAAGTCGGTCGGAGAGTGCTTTGGGCTGGCTGATTATGAGTTTTTTATTCTAAACATTGCATAACGTTCCCTCTTTCTATTAGTTAGAACTGCGAACCCAGTTCCTATACTCCCCCTCCTTGTTTTTAGATTAAGAATGAGAATGGCGGCTGCATATTGCTAGCAAAAAGCGAGAAAAATTTGTTAGTAGTTAATAAACCTATAAACCTATTTATGATTAGAGTTCCCCTTATCGGCCTAATGTAGAGAAGGGAAAGGTTTTTCCTTGAAACTTGCTAATCTAATTTTCATCTCTTGATCAAGATCAAACGCATGCATGCCACGATGACGACGACCACAACCACTATACGCACACATCAGCATCAGCCAAGTCATACGTGCGCGTATTTTAATGGAGTAATTCAATTAACTAATTTAAATTCCTAGATTATGTACCTAATATTTATGGTTTTATATCTTAGACCTACATAAACCTGGCGAATGACTGGCTTGCTTTTCATCGGATATTTTCATTTTGGAGTAGTACCGTTTCAAGCTTTGACTGGGTGACTATGACTTTTCATGCGGAAATGGTGGAGTTTTGTCATATTCCTGTAATTTCTGTGAGCGATGGAAAGTCTTTCATTCCAACTTTCACCGTCTTTCCAATATATTTTGAGCAACAATTAAAAACTTTTTAAATAGTTGATTTGATAATTATGTGCAATATACAGATTTGAACAGAATATAGGTAAAACTGAGGTTTCTGATATTTCCAATTTGCTTTCAGGTTAAAAAAGAAAGTCAGATTAAAAAAGTATGAGCATGTGAAATGGAGAAAGTTTAATTGAGCCACAGTTTAAAAGTGCTGTAGAATTAGTTGTATCTTTAAAATGAAATCATCGAAGAAGCTGGTTAAATTGCTGCTAATCTAATTGTAAATGTTCGTTCGTTTCATGTCCCTTCACTATTACTTCATCTTTCTGAACCTAAAATCTCTGTCCATTTCCTCATCTTTCCCCATATAGTTCATACATAACTACAAGATTATTCCAGTTCGTTAATTTCTCTTCTTACATTCATACCTAATCATATAGTGCAACTCATTCCTTTACTATGCTTATCTAAGTATATATAGTAGTTTTAGAAATTTTTTTACGCTTTTTGTCGACGAATGAGAAAATTAAACGGAGAAATATAGCAATCCTAATAATGATACCGTTTGGTCATGTACTTTCTATGAATCTCATAAACTTTCAGGATCCACTAGTGCACACTTACTCAAGCGTAAAAGCTGATAAAAAATGAAATAATTCTCTGCCTCCATTTGTCCCTCCATAAAATTCCCTTTCAAATTACAACTGAAATGAATGGAGAAAAACGCGCTTCCCATGCGCTTCGCTTAAATGTTCAACTGAAATGAGTTCATATACTGTGGTTAAGTACTATATAGTTCCTTAATTACTTTAGAATTTTATATTCATACTAGAAAAATCTCAAAATGTTCAGTTTTCTTCATTCCTTCTCCCTAGCTTATACTTTCCCTTGCTTTCACTACAAATATATGGGATAAAATTTTTTCCTATAGGGAAAGGTAGATAAACTTAACTAAGTCCCTATTCTGATCCCTACTTTCATAAACTTTAGTTTGGCAAACTTAGATGAGCAATTTGGGCTAAAAGTTTAGTCATTTTTGCCTTGTACGTACACCCGACCCTGACAAACCTTCCTTTCTGCCACCCAGTCAGTTTTTTCTTTACTTTTCTTCCAGCTCACAGCAGTCGTCTCAAATTCGCCAGATTTATATTAAAAAGTAAAAGTAGTATATTGCTTACAACAGTACAGTTTAAAGAAGTGTTGTTTATGGCATGCAGAATATTTAAGGAATCTTAAAACTTAAGTATGGTTGCATAATAATGCTTCGTTTACTCTGAAGTATTAAAATGGTATCAAATATCGAACGAGATAACAACGAGACGGGACACACACACACACTATTCATTATCCTATTCCTCAAAAGCACACAATGACTGATTCGTTGCAATAATTCAGGGAGAACTTCCACCTACACTCATAGCTTGATGCACACACTTCCATAATTATGATAAAATTGGCTTAAATCCCTAACTTGAATTCGTTATGACTTATAACTAGAAATTGAATTCGATCTATCTGAATAATTGTTGAAGTTTTAAATTGATTGACTAAAGCTACACGCACAACTGGTTTCCAATTCTGTTGAGAATGGCTAATTGTAAATATTTTCCTAACTATGGTTGAGTTTCATGGCTTCCATTAATGCTTATAGCCTCCCACAACACGATTACTAGACAGCACAAACGAAAAAAAGGAAAGCATATGAAAAAAAACGTGCTTTTTCAACTTTCTCTTAGTCCGCTCCAGTAGCACGAAATAAAAATGATTGGAAAGAGAGTTAAAAGATATTCCATAAATTATAATGATCCAGCCTCCTCTTCCTAATTTTCAAATTAGTCACATTTAAAATTGACGCAAATGTCACTTTCAAGCCTCCAAAGCTTTCTAATTCCGAGCGGTGGATCCGATCACCTTTGCATTTCTTTCACTTTTTTTGCTATTATTCATCGCATTATCATATCGTGTTTTATCAGTTCTGTTTGTTTCGTGAATTTAAAATTACCCCTTTCTTATCCATTCAATCAAGCATTCCATCCTTATAATTTATTGCAAACTTAACGTTAACGGTATAATATCACTAACAGCAGTGACCCTTCAATAAAGTGTCATTACTGTCAATATTGTTTAAAATAACTGTGAGTCATCACAAAACTGTTAAGAGAAACTTAGTCGTAAAAAGTTGCGAGATTATCATTTAAAAAAACGGCACAAATCAACTCTAATCTAGTTGCAACAGAAATAACTCGAGTATTCTTGATCATATCATGATGAAATCCGCATGGCGCATGCAAATTAAAATCCTACTTAAAACTAAAAGCGCGATCTACTTCCTCCTCAACTTCAGTCATTAAAACCTAACTTAATATTAACCTAATAATAAACTATAATATTAGATACCACAACGAAACAAGCCTCCTACGCAACTTTAACAAGCAATAAAAATCACAAACGAGTTAAAACTGATTAAAATTAATGGATGCTGGGCTGGTGTGCAATGTGTAATAGTAAGAATAGCGTAAATATATAGTACGATGTAGAAAGATCATGTATTCAAACGGTAGAAATGACTTGTTTCCCTAGATCTTCATCAAAGCATGTCTTTCTATAAGTAAAACGGTGAGAAAGTGACTGAAACTAATGATAATTGATAATTATTGTGAACGATATAGGTTCCATATTTCTAAAAGTTGCTTCGCGATCCACATTACACACTCAAGCCATATGCCACACCACATAATATTTAATGAGACTCAGATCCTCTCATAATAGTAATGATTACCCAGTCTAGTAACTTGTTAAGTTTTAGATTATAGTAATATGAATGACCATGAAATATGGTCAGCTAGCCTAAGAATTGTTGTAAAATGGTTCATATTTTTACTAGTCATTGTAGAAGAATGATGAAATTGATGAATCTTTGGTATATTACAATGAGGAGAATGGGTCTTGATACTCTCCACTGGAGAAGATCATCCAGATCTTAAAAATTTCATGATGATGACTTTTGATGATCAACTCCCTTAATTTGACTGTTGATTTAGACATTGACTGTGTCATATGGGGTCAACCCATTGGGGATGGGGTGAGCTGCTTCGTTCCTAAAACAAAATGGAAAGGATAAGCAAAAATTGGTAATGTTAGCATTTTTTAATACAGGAAATGGTAAATGGGAATAGTGAAAGGTGATGATGATCATCATATGAATTATGATGTTATTTCATCTAAAGTTTTAATAGATTTGTAAAGTGATAAAAATAGTGAATATACACTAGAGGTGTACAACTTACTGGTTCCTTTATCCAAATGCAAGCAGCAAAAATTTTTAAAGAAGGAAGTGTCAAGTTGGAATCATACCATATTATTTAGAAAGGAAAAATGGAAAGGGACATTATATAAAGTACAATTGAATTCAACATTTAATGTTAGCAGAAACTAGCTTATTGTGATCACAACAAAGACTAGTCACTAGTTATTATAGGCGTCTGGAGATGTGGATGGGATCGATAACGATCAGACTTACTTTTCCAGGAGACGACGCATTTCCTCAGTGTTTGTGCCGGGGGACACGCCTCCAATAGAGTTGCGGTTGCGGATTAAAGGATCCCGGTCGCATTCAGCCTCAGAGAGTTCGTTGGATTCTTTTGAGTCGTTGGCAGAGTTAGTGCTTTGATTATTCTGGGAGTGGGAGGGTGTGGAGTTGGGAGTTCCCTCAGCAGGACGTGGTGGTGGTGGAGGAGGAGGAGAGGGGCTCTCGGGAATTGGAACAGCTCGCATAGAACCTTTGAAATCAGGTGTGGTTAATTTAAGATTAATACACAGAAACTGGCAGGTAATTTTAAGTTATTTATTGAGAAGCTAAATAAATGCCTTCCTACCCATGCCCATAGAACGCCGTCCCAGGGAGCCTCTTCGGTTTGGGCTATTGTAACCATACTCATCCTCAATGTTTGCGGGGTCATCGTACTCAGGAGAAAAGACATTATTTGGAGGCAAAACAATCCCGTTTGGTCCAACAGTACCACCTCCAGCAACAGAAGAAACAACACCTGAGCCAACTGGTCCACGGCCGTAGCGTGTGGTACTGGTCCCGCGGGGCTAAATGAGACAAAAGAAATAAAATGCTGAGAACTGCTTTTCTCCTCTGCAGGCTCTACTCATTATCAAAATTTCAAGAATCCCTTACTACAGACTGAGATCCTCCACGGTGATGTCCGGGATGGGGCAAGGTTTGAGCTAATTTTGATGGATCCATCTCCTCACGGAAACCCAACAAGTGGAAGGTCGCATAAGGACATATTTCTTCGTCAGGTCCACCAGGTCCTAACACAGCAGAGGTAGAAAAACATACCCAGCGATTATGACATATTCAATGCAAAATTCATCATCACCACCAACTACTTACGTCACCCATAGAAGACAACTACATACAGATCTATATCATATGAGGTAGATAGACAACTGTGATGACACATTTACAAGAAAGAGCTCAGATATCAAGACTGGTGAAAGCTTATCACAATATACGAGTGCACCGCATCGATAACATTAGTTTGATTAATATTCAGTAGACAGACTCCTATAAATAGAGATTGAAGAATTTCATTATCTCAATTAGTCACGTGTTTAAAAAAAATATTCAACATCATTTTAATTACTACATACTTACTCTACTACAACTACATAGTTTTTATAGCAATGAAAATGAAATCCGAAAAAGAAAGTAAAAATACAGAGAGAAGAGATAGGACGAGACGAGTTTCGCATTGACTTGTAAAAAAGCAGTTGAGTTCAGACTTTCAGAGATGTGAAGAGCTTTTTGGTTTGATTGAATTTGTTTGTCATTTACCCCCATTCACGGGTCTACTATAACTATCATCATGGGCATGTGGCGGCACTGGCGGTTTACCATCGTAGTAATTACCACCATCTCCGGCGAGCTCTTCATACGTATGTGGACCTCCTGAGGATGCCGCTATCCTTTTTGGATTCCATGTGGCTTGACCTGATCGGGGTGACAATGTTTCATTTAACATAAATTTAAAAAACATTTAAAGCATAGAACGATAATTGGAGGGGAGCCTGCAAATTCTAGATTTCGACAGACACTAGTTGTCCGCCCTATCTAAAGAGGTAGGCGAAAACTTAACGATTAAAAAAAGTTAACGTTTAATTAATGTGATGGCGGAACGTGCAATGGAGGAGGAATGATTTCACATATAGATGTAGCTGCTACATGCATCTTAGCCACTCACACTGCATCACTTCACACATGGGCTAAAATCTTTCTGAATTGCATTCTCTTTCGAGCATCCAACATTTTTACTACTTGCGAGGAAAGTTGTAAAGATTTTCAACTGCTTTCTTTTCAATCAACATGACGGAAACAATTTATACTCACCTTTCTTGATCCTGTCACAGGTGCTATAGTTAGATCCAGGAACAGGGGGCAGTTTACGATTGGGTGGGGCAATGTAGCCTAGTTCGTCCCGGTATTCCCGTTTCAATGTCATTCCACGCATGTCCGGTTGAGCATAGAGGCCTTCATCTGAAAAAATCATTTTAAAATGACAAAAGGTCACGACCCATATGCTGTCACCATTCTAATAATCGACATTTTGTCATCATCAATTGATTGTGATTGGAAAAGACAACTCATAAATCTTCCACATGAGATCATAGTACAGAAACCTCGAAGTCTGACGCTCTCCGGTCCGCGATTACGTCTGGCCACGGCAACACAAATGACAACAATACCAACCGTAATGATAACAACCATTGCCAATCCGGCGATAAGCATGTTGTAGTCAACCCATTCAGGGAGCCAGGGCAGAAGTTCCAACATTCTTCCATAGTCATTACTTCGAACCGGACCAATCTTAGCTACATTCGTTTCGAGTCGGAGTAGGGATCGGGAAAAAGAGAACAAAAAAGTTTGTAAGAAGTTGTGTCGAAACACGATGATTGTTAATTACCTTTGTGCACATTATCAGTCTTTCCCCGCCGGAGGGCACAGATTGTGATCAGAGCGGTGAAAATTACAATAACTGCTGTGACTACAGGGACAACTACAGTCAAATAAGTATAATAGTAATTTAGTAAGTTGATTACACGCCAGTATTTACATGTCCCTATCATTCCATTCCTAGTACTTCGTAGGAAGGAATCTTAATTGTAATAAATTCCTCACCAAGGTTAAGATTTCCGCTAATGAATGCAATCCATTCTGCTGTGAAATCTCTGCTATCTTCACGAGATGGTGGAGCCAATATATCTAGATGAAAATAGTACAATAATACCAGCACTTGGAATCGGACCCTTCTTGGTAATTTACAAAAAAAAATATATCCTTATCTTACAAGTCAGAAACTACTTAAAAATTACGGAAAAAAGGGGTTAACTGGCTTTGCTGTGCTAAAAAAAACTATACTCTAAATACGGTTAAGTCTGTTACTGTGTAAAAGTGAAAGTGGATAAGCTATATAAATACAAGGTTAAGTTGCTGCTGCGATTCTAGGCATTCATGAACTTAAAAAATTATATGCAGTAAATAGGGATAGAAAATTATGCTAGGAAAATTACTGTTCTTATTATCCTACAGCTAATTTTGTTAACTTATTGCCTAAATGCTATAATATGAAGTACATTGTTTGCAGTTATGTAAGAATATTTAACTCTTGCGGAGATGCAAAAATAAAATGCTCAACATAAAAAATTTGAAACGAAAAAACCCGCACCCTCCAGAAAAAAGACTGATATAACATTCTTGTCTAGAGTTACAAAAATGCATAGAAAAAAACAAAGCTCAATTATTGGAATTATTGTAAAAAATGGAGTCACGTACTTCCCATGATGGTCAACGTAGCGAATTCAAACTCTGCTTGGGTAAACCCAACGTTATTATGAGCAGTTACGCGCAATTGATACCATGTTGCCGGGGTGAGGTCAAGGACTACGTAGTTGCCAGAGGGCTTCACACTGTTGGAGACCATGGTCCATTCGCCTTGGTGTCTGTGGAGAAAGAAATTTTGATTTAGTAAACCGGAAGCGTCTACGAAATTTCTTTACAATTTCATCTACATTTAACAAGGTTACCTTGCTTTGTACTCTACAACGAAATAGAGCATTGGGCAGCCACCATCATCCCAAGCACTTAGATGAAGGGTCACACTGTTCTGCGATACTTCAATAAACTTTTGCGCAGGAGGTACTCCAGGTTTGGTTCCCTTGGTCCTTGTGTTCAAAATGTCGGAAGCCTCACCTGTTCCAATGCTGTTGAATGAGGTGGCATAAAGTTGATAGCGAGTTCCGCAGCTTAGTCCTTCCAAAGTGTATTCATTGGTGTTGGGTGGGACCTGGGTAGTTTCCCATTCTCCAAAGTCCTGTTTGTAATGAAGGGTCATGCCATGAAGGGGAGCGCTATCCATTGGAGACTTTAGACGAACGGTGATGGAAGTTCCAGAGGTTCCAGAGAGAGAAATGCTTGGTGGCTGTGGGGGAGCTTGAACAACGAGGGAGTGCATGATGGCGTCTTGTCCAAAACTATTTTCTGCTCGACCTAAACGTAAATAAATAAATGGTTCATGTTTGGATACATAGTTAGGTTAGGTTAGTTAATGTTAAGTAATTGCTAAAGTGGATAATGAAGCTAATAGCGAGTAAAGTTAATAATTACAGTGATAATCTCCGGCATCTTTTCGGGTTACTTCCTTGATTAACAAACTTCCATCGGGTAATAGACGAAGGCGGTCGCTTTGGGTCAGGGGTTGTCCCTTGATCTTCCATTTGATTTCTGGTGCAGGGACGCCGACAGATTGACAAGGGAGCTTGACGTCTTCACGATGAGTAGCAACAATCTTTTCCGCAAAGGAGGCAATTTTAGCTGGAACCTTATTAGAAGGAGAAATGGTCACAGATTTCGAAGCAGAACCCTCTCCAATTGCTGTGGATGCTGTAACCCAGAATTCATATCGTTCCTTCCTCTTCAATCCAGACATTTCATAGGTGGTTTGGAATGAAGGGATTTTCTGTGCTTTGGGCTCAGATTCCTTTGGCTCGACTGTTCGGATATAGACGGTATACTGGGTGACAATTCCATTGGGTAATGCAGGTGGCTGAAACATTATTTAAAGAGAAATGTCAACCGGGAATTCCAATCAATTTTGCAAATATCACCGACCGTTTAAATTCATATTCATTTCATACCTGCCAGCTCAGAAGAACAGAGTCTACAGACATGACACTAGCCTTTACAGCCATTGGTGGTCCAGGAACATCTTGTTCCGTGTGGCAAGAAATCGCTTCAGAAGCCTTTCCATCACCTCCATTTGTGTACGCCAAAATGGTGATGTTATAGTCGGTATACTTTTTCAGTCCATGAAGAATGATTTCACTGGCAGCAGTAACCTTTACATCCTTTGTCTTGTCATCTGCAGACAAAAAAAATATTAATTTAAGTACCGCATTTACTTAACTTTTTCAGCAGAGAAAACAGTTCCGCAAAAAATTTGCAGTCCTCCTTCGTTGATTGCAGTTTTGTAATGGCTTAATACAATTTTTCACTTACCATACCACGTAGCAGATGGTCCGAAAATGACCTTGTATCCTTTGATAACACCGTTGGCGGAAGCCAATGGAGGAGAGGTCCATGAAACCCGAATTGATTGGGAAGTAAGCGTTGTGCAACTAATATCCTGGAACATTTAATAAATAATTAAATCATTTATAGTTTGGTCAGATGGAAATAAAATAATATTTAATTCAGTCATAAAAATTATTTATTTTACCTGTGGGGGCTGGTCTGGCTTTCCTTCTGCGGTGTGTTGAGTGATTTCCTTTGACATTGGGCCAGGTCCGACTCGGTTGAACGCTTGAACGACGACACTGTATTCAGTATATGTCTTCAAGTTTGAAACCATGAGATGATGCTCCTTTCCAACTTCCCTTGAAAATTCAACAGTCTCAAACAAATATGGCTTATCAGAAGACGCCAGCTTGTATCCAACGTAGTATCCCATTATTTCTCCATTCCATTCTTCACGAAGTGGAGGCTTCCATGTAACCTTAAGAGTGTGCTGGTCAACGGGTTCAACTTGAATATTCTGTGGTGGACCGGATGGAGCCTCTTCTGCCGTGATAATCGTCACAGATTGAGATGCCTCTGAAGTTCCAATTTCATTTTCTGCAACCAATCTCAAGTGATAGGTAGTTGCTGGTCGGAGATTATATACTCCAGCCATTTGCTGCGATCCCGGAACCAAAACCCGATCCTTTCCAGTATTCCAGTCGCTCTTGGACATTTTGTATTCAATGTAGAATCGTGTGATGGGAGAGTTTCCAGAGTAGGGCTCATTCCATGCGAGTTGTACAGATCGGCCCGACTTATCCAAAACCTTCAAACCAAATGGTGTTTCTGGAGGCTCCTGAACAATTAGATTGATGCTGGTTTCGTCAGATCCAAAAGCATTTGTAGCTATACAGGTAAATACTGCAGAGTCGGTACGCTCCGAACGCTTCACGCTCAAATCTGAGAGAACTCCGTTTGTCAAGATTTCTTCGCGAATGGTGTATCGGGGATCGGCCTTGGGGTCCAGTCGCTTTCCATCTCGGCTCCACAGAATACCGATTGGCTTTTCACCCTTAGCCTCACACTGGAGAATTGCGGGTTCACCTCGACGGGCAGTTTGGTTTCGGAACTTGATTTCAAATTGGGGTGGCGCTATAAAAATCCATAAGCATTCAATTTAAGAAATTCCTATAACTAATAATTTCCACGAATTACGTAAAACTTTCTTTACCTTGAACAGACAAGTAAATAACAGCAGACAATCCAGCTCCAATTCCATTGTTGGCTTCACAGAGATAATACCCTTCTGCCTGTTTTGGCACAGCAGCAATCACGAGAGCTCCATCTTCTACACGCATTCCTGGGGCGGAACCTTTCAGGTCGCGATAATCCATTGGACCATCCCCTACAGAAGAAAGTATTCACTTTCTAAAACGAAGTCGTAGAACTTTTTAAGTAAAATTCAGTTAACGAGGTATTTGCTAACCTGCGGCCTTTTTCCATGTCACAGTTGGTTTGGGAAAGCCATCCGCTTTACATTCAATTCGTGAGTCACTTCCCTGAGCAAAAGCTCTGTCAGTGGGCTCAACAATCCAACGCGGAGGTACTAAACACATCAGAAATTCATATTAGATTCATTGTCTTCCTTAATGATCGGTAATATGAATGTGGCGTAAAGCGAAGCGCATGCTGCAGTATATAAAAAATCGTAGAAAAGTCGACATGCTTGGAAAATTCAGAAATAATAGGGAAAGCTTGGATTCTAGAGTAAAAATAAAACATAATTATCACACATACATACATTTCTCAACAATCACAAATAATACATAATATATCAATTTCATAAAAGAAGTTTAAAACATCTATAAAAATATATTTAAGATATAAAATAATATCATTTATCATACATCACATAGAATAGATTTGAATAGAACAGAATCGCACACAATAAAACAAAACACAAGGTGATCTACTGATTTTGCAGGAGAAAAGAGGGAAACAAACAAACATAGTGAAAGGACAAAGAAAAGGGACAATGGGATATCCTGGCATAACCCTTTCTGACATTTCATTTAGAATGCTAGTTTGATGTGCCTGACCTATTCTAGATTTATGATGAAATGTGTTTTAATGACATACAATTTACAGTGCTGAAACCTTTTTCAGCTATCTCATCTATTGCGCACAGAATGCAATATACAGCAGCGCATCGCTTTTTTGTACAATTTTTACAATATTTTCACAGTGAAAGTCAACATGTGAACTACTTAATTATGTACGGGAACGCACCATAAACTTCCAAGACTGCAGAGGAGTTGGCCACCCCCGCCCTGTTTCGAGCCGTACACGTGTAAAGGCCGCTATTACCTTTAAATTTATGCAATTAATGACCATTTGTGTCATATTCATCCAAAACATTGGTTATGGAGATGCCATGTTAACATTTTTCTACCTGGAATTACTGGCTCAACTAATAAAACGCTCATCCTTGCCCCTATCAGTGTTGTTTTCAAACCGAGATGAGAACTTAAGCGACCTCCTTGAAAGCTCCATGTTATATCCATTGGTGTGTCACCTGAGCGAAAGTTTGAGCAATTTCAGTTAAAACGGCTACAACTTTTTTCCTTTTTTTCCTATTAAGAAATGTGAGAGACTGACCTAATGATACCAAGCAGGTAGCTTGGGTTGTGCCTCCTGCGAATACGGGCTCTTCACCAAAGTCAATCGGAACAATGCTTGGTGGAACTGCAAGACAATATTTTGTAATCCGAGCATTCAAAAAAGTGATAAAATTACATCCGTTGTATTTACACTTAAACTTTTCTAAATACTACTTATCCTTAATCAATGACCTAACAATGAGTTACGGAAGGAAGTTTTCATTAGAAGTAAAATTTTACCATTTCTACAATACAAAAGCGTTTTCGCAAGAGCTGTAGCCAACCCAAAATATATCCGATATTAATGGCTCTAACCGTTAACTAATAATGGGGCAGTGTAATTGGATGACCCCGCCAAGTTTTTTGCAGAGCACTTGGAATTGGATATTAAGATTTAGATTAATTTAATGTTATTGTTAAATCATTCAAAAGTAGTATTTAATTAGTTAACAGTAAATTACAGTGTAATTTCCGGAATGTTCAGCCGACAATGAATCAATAATGAGCGAGCTACTTCGTTGTCCAACTTTTGAGATCTCTACCCCTTTCAACGAATTCAGTGATGAGCCAAATCCTTGGAACGTCCAACTTATCTTTAAGGGCAGGTCGCCTTTTCATTAAAATATTTTATCGAATTTTTAAAAAGGATTTCAAGAATATCTTTGATCTATGATTTATGTATGCTTCTTCAGTTGTTACCATTAACATAGCATTGAATCTGAGTTGAGTCACCAGCAAACAAAGCATCTTCACTGAAAGCAAATTGCGAGATTCTCGGTGGGGCTGGAGAAAATTGAGTTCAAAACATCCTTTGTAAATATTTCATTCAAACCCTCAACTCAATAAAGTTTATATAATTCACGAACAAATTTATCATGAAGTTTATGCAGTGTGTACTCCTTCCTATTAATTTTACTTTTTGGAAAATGAAATCAGATAAAAGTGGTGAAAGCAAATGCCACTGACTGCTAAGGATTCTAATTTCCTATCCTCATTTTTTCTATCCCCAGTTGGGAGGATGCTATAACAAGAAATTAATGATTGATACAAAACAAAAGCAATTTGCAATAGCTGTATAGCCGATTCCAATTCGAAATATATCATTGCGATTCTAACCATGAACCAAGAGTGGAGCCGTGTAATTTGCTGTTCCAGCCGAATTCTTAGCTGAGCACTAAATCGGATATTTTAGTATTAATTCAATTTTAAACTTGGTCTCACTAAATATTAATGATTAGCAAGCAGTTATTTACAGTGTAATTCCCGGAATGTTCCGCCGACAATGATTCAATGGCGAGAGAGCTACTTCGCTGTCCTGCTTTTGAGATCTCTACCCCTTTCAGAGAATTCAGAGATGAGCCAAATCCTTGGAAAGTCCAACTAATCTTTAAGGGCGTGTCCCCTTATAAATATTGCATTCTTTTTAGTTTCAATATCTTACAGAGGATTCATTTCAATCATTCGGGAATATTGCAAATGGTTTACCATTGACGTAGCATTGAATTTGAGTGGAATCACCGGCAAATAAAGATTCATCACTGAAAACGAACGGCTGTATTCTTGGTGGAACTAGGGGAAATTATTGCAAAAACCATTTCTTAATATTCTAATTTCTAATCAAAGTTTCTCTTATGGACTCTTGTAGATGTGTAGGTATGCAATACGCAGTCTTTTTCATTGTTGCTAGTGTAATTTCTATACCTAACGTATGTATGAGGTCAGATGGAAGTGAAAGTGGTGAAGCAAACGTTTTTACATGATAAGGATTTTAATGTCTTCGATTCACATTGTTTCTAACCTTAGTTGAAAGGATTTTATGATAATAAAATTAATGATTGATTAATTCACATCTACAAAACAAAAGCAATTTGCAAGAGCTGTATAGCCAATTCCAATTCGAAATACATTATTGCGATTCTAACCATGAACCAAAAGTGGAGCCGTGTAATTTGCTGTTCCAGCCGAATTCTTAGCTGAGCACTAAATTAGATATTTTATGCATTAACCTTTGCACTTAAATTTCATCCCGTCACAAAATAATAATTAGTAAGCAGTATTTTTACAGTGTAATTCCCGGAATGTTCTGCTGACAAGGATTCAATTGTGAGAAGGCTACTACGTTGTCCGGTTTTTGAGATCTCTACTCCTTTTAGAGAATTCAGTGACGAGCCAAATCCTTGGAACGTCCAACTAATCTTTAAGGGCATGTCGCCTTATAAATATTGCAATTTTTGTTACTTTTGAAATTTTACAAAAATGAAAAAATTCATTTGTGAATAAGTGCAAAATCGCTTCTTTAAGTTACCGTTAACATAGCAGTGAATCTGAGTGGAGTCACCGGAAAACAAAGATTCATCACTGAAATCGAACGGCTGTATTCTTGGTGGAACTAGAGAAAATATTGCAAAAATCGTCTGTAACTATTCTTATCATTTACATTTACTCATTCGCGCAGACTCGTATTCTATGGTGTAGGTAAATACGCAAGATGCAATCTATCTTTTTTTCTTGTGGTAATTTATATGTTACCAAACAAATGAAATCAGTTAGAAATGAAAGAGGTGAAAGTAAATCTTTCCTTTTTCTCATCATTTTAGAGAGTTTAATGATGCTCACAAGAAATTAATTAATAACCAGTTCTACGATACAAAAGCGTTTTGCAATAGCTGTAGGCAATCCGAAATTTATGTATCTCGAAGCATGAGTCTAACCGTTAACGAGTAATGGAGCTGTGAAATTCGATGACCCTCCACTGTTTTTTGCTGAACACTTAATAAATTAAATTTAATTAATTAATTAATACATTATTTGGACAATTTTTTAATCCATCATCCCGATAAAGCATGTTATTATTAGCTATTTACAGTGTAGTTCCCGGAATGTTCCGCCGACAATGATTCAATACTGAGAAGGCTACTTCGTTGCCCTGCTTTTGAGATCTCTACCCCTTTCAACGAATTCAACGAGGAGCCAAATCCTTGGAACGTCCAACTAATCTTTAAGGGTAGGTCGCCTTTTACGAAATATGATAAACATTTTAAAATCTATTTTACTTGTACAATATCGTTGATTCAGACAATTGTGCGATGATTTCGTATAAGTTACCGTTAACATAGCATTGAATCTGAGTGGAATCACCCGCAAATAAAGCATCTTCACTGAAAGAAAACTGCGAGATTCTCGGTGGGACTAGACAAAATGAGTGCAAAAAAATATTTTGTAGTATATCAAATTTCAATCAAACTGTATATCTAACATAACTATCACTAGTTCACACATATTCCTATTAGGTATGCAATGTCTTGCTATATCCCTACTTACTCAACTTTTGATGCATGAACAATTATGAAGCCAGATGGAAGTGAAAGTGGTGAAAGTAAATCTGTTTCATCCTCATCATTTTGGAGAGATTAATGATGCTCACAAGAAATCAACGTATAACCAGTTCTACAATACAAAAGCGTTTTGCGATAGCTGTAGGCAATCCGAAGTACATATATCTCAAAAGTATGATTCTAACCGTTAACCACTAATGGAGCTGTGAAATTCGATGACCCTCCACTATTTTTTGCTGAACACTTCAATTTAATTTATGAATCGATTATTTAATTAAGTTTTCAATCTAATCATCCCGATAAACATGTTATCATTAGTAAGTAGATATTTACAGTGTAGTTCCCGGAATGTTCCGCCGACAATGATTCAATACTGAGAAGGCTACTTCGCTGTCCTGCTTTTGAGATCTCTACCCCTTTCAACGAATTCAACGAGGAGCCAAATCCTTGGAACGTCCAACTTATCTTTAAGGGTAGGTCGCCTTTTTATAAAATATAATACAGATTTTAAAATCTACTGCAGTTGTACAAAATTGTCGACTTCAACAATTGTACGATGGTTTCAAATAAGTTACCGTTAACATAGCATTGAATCTGAATCGAGTCGCCGGCAAACAAAGCGTCGTCACTGAAAGTGAATGGGGTGATTTTCGGTGGGACTAAATAAAATTAAATGTAAAAAATATTTTGTAATATTTCAATCAAACTCTAAATCCAACATTAACTTTCACTCATTCACACACATTCCTATCAGGTATGCAATATGTCCACATCCTCTACTGATTCTACTTCTGATACATGAACAATGAAGCCAGATAAAAGTGGTGAAAGCAATGCCACCATGCCACACAAGCAGATTTTTACTACGAATTGTCTAATTTCAAGTACCCTGGACAGCGAGAACCGCCGTGTAATTAGTTTGGCCAGCTGCATTACTTGCAACGCATGTGTAATTACCTTTAAACAATTAACTTATCAATTAAATTCCTTACTTTCTGTACACTGAACACCGAAATATGTGATACTTATGTAGGCTACATATTTTTACCCATGTGAAACGGTGCGACATTCTCAATAGTGAGGATATTAGTACGCTTTCCCACGCGCATTGTTTCAATCCCCATTTGCGAGGACAATTCTCGACCGTGAAAAATCCAAGATATGGTTAATGGAGTGTCTCCTTCATTTCATAAGGCAAAATATCTCAATTTAAATTATTTGTTAATGAATGCATCCTAGTTGGGAATAAGAGTCATGATTACCGTCTGCACTACATTGAATCGTTGCAAAGTCATTTGCGGTTAAAGGCTCCTCACCAAATGAAAATGGAATAATGTATGGCGGGACTGCAAAATGGAGAAAGCTTACATCAATCAATTAAAATATCTATACCTATATTATTGTTGCACCTTTCTATTGATCTAAATCCCAAATTAAATATCCCTTTTATGAGTTTGACTAAACCTTCCAAAAATGGCTATGATGATGAGGAACAGAAATGTTGGGCAGAAATGTTAAATTAAAACCGTTTTACTATAAAGCATAGATTTGTTAAGCACAAGAATGCGACAAAGCTGGACAATAAAAATGCTTATTAGGTTGAGTAGTATACCCTGTACAACTAAAACTGCTGTGTAATTAGTCTGTCCCGCGATATTTGATGCGGAACAAGTGTAATCTCCAGTATGAAAGGGTGCAATGCTTTCAATAGATAATAAGTTGTTTCTCTTTCCAATCTTTGTCGTTTCTATTCCCATTTGAGATGATAGCTCTTTTCCATGGAATATCCATGAAATTTTTAGTGGGGTATCTCCTTGATCTACATGACACTGTAGAGAAGCATGGGCTCCAGCTTCCAGGGGATCATCCCCGAAGGAAAATGGTACGATTCTGGGTGGCACTGTTGGAACATTTTATACGCATGCATGAAACTAAGATAATTGACGGAAGTATCTACATATACTGTACATCTGTATTTGAAGGGCGAGGTGGTGTTTATGAAATGACTTTTTAATCCTATTAGATTGTCTTGGGTCATTTGATATAGGAAAAACTAAACCAAACACAAACGAGCATATGCATACAATCATGCACTATTTGTAGCTTCGCGGTTTAAAATTTTAAACTGATTAACACCTTGAACAACCAGCTCTGCTGAATGGCTAGCCGTGCCAACCTGGTTGGTAGCTTTACATTCGTACACTCCCATATTAAACTGGGCGACACTTTCAATTGACAACATGTTCGTTCTTTTACCAATTTTCGTCGTCTCTATGCCCATTTGCGAAGATACCTCTTTTCCATGAAATATCCATGAAATTTTAAGAGGCAAGTCACCCTTTAAAATAATTTATGTAATTATTACATAAACAAAAATATCAGTATATAAATTACTTAAATGAACTAGTGCTTTTTCTCCAAACTAAAAAAGCCTTTTGTATTTTAGATGATTATCGTTATCAGTACCATGTCCGCTGTGCATGTGAGCGTTGTATGACTGCCAGCTTCCAGAGGCTCTTCTCCAAATGCAAATGGGACAATTCTAGGAGGTACTACAAAATGAATTCCAAAATATGAACCTAAGATGCAGACTACTACATTCCTACTGAAGTTTTTTCTCTGGACTCATATGGCATAGGTGGAAGTCAACGTCAACGTATTTACTTGCCAGCTTAAAATATAAATAGGAACTGATCATCAAAGTACATAAGCACGTGAGTGAGATGCAATTTGCAAAGCCAGCATGAAGCGGGGTTAAAACTACTCATGGTTAAAACAATTATACCATTGACCACAAGTGAAGCCGTATACTCATCGGTTCCAGCGACGTTGCTCGAAGAGCAAGAGTACGTTCCTGCATGACTAGCCCTTACATTGTCTATCATGAGGACACTACTTCGTGGACCAAGTTTCATTATGGACACCCCTTCCTGCGACTTTTCAGCCAAGTTGGTGCTATGAAAGGACCAGGTAATTTGGAGCGGTACTTCACCAACCGATACAAAACACTGAACTTGTGCAACCTCCCCTTCATTTAGAGCTCCTTCCCCATCTCCGAAAGTGAAAGGCATAATTTTTGGCGGAACTGGAAGTTAATTCGGCATGCAAATAACTGGTTGCTTTTAAATGTAAGTTTTAAACTACATGGATTTCCTTAAATTAAAATGCCAACTATACAAATTGCCCATGTCAGTACTATTGAGGAACTCATTCTTTCTACAGAAGTTTGGCTTAATGCAACTATCTAAAATTAGTATTTCATTAGATTGATCAGGACTGGAAGAATCTGTTGTAAGGAGAAAATAAAAGCGTAGCAAACGAGCTTGTGCATTTCAAAATTACAGATATAGTACCATTGACAATAATTGAAGTTGTGTATTTGTCAGTGCCCACACTATTGGATACTGAACACGAGTAATTTCCGGCATGATGAGCTTGTAACGACTCAATAATCAGAAGACTACTTTTTGAGCCGATTTTCATTATGGAAACCCCTTCCTGTTTTTGCTTTGCAGAATCCTCGGAGCCATGAAAAGACCAAGTTAGTTGTAGAGGAAGGTCACCTGTTGCTACTAAACATGTTAGTTGAACAGCGTCACCAAAGCTAAGGGGTTCATCACCTCCTCCGAATGGAACAATTTTGGGGGGCACTGAAACCGATTCATTCCCCATTGATTATTAAACTATTATAATATCTAGCATGCATAGCAGAGTATGGTCAAAAATAATTACTAATTGTACTACATTCTGCGTTCCTAATCTTGGTTCGGTTCGGACACTTTAAAATAAAATAAAAAATGCAACAAATCAAGGTATTCAAGCAAAAGTTAGATAGTTTGGCGCATAGCTGCAGATTAAGTAGACGCCTGGCAAGGAAAGTACACATTAAAATAACCATGAACGGTGAGCTGAGCGGTGTAATTTGTACTCTTAACTGCGTTGGTTGCAACGCACGTAAAGTCTCCAACATGTGACGCAGCTATTGCATCAATAGTCAATAAATTGGTTCGCTTCCCAACGCGCATCGTGTTTATCCCCATTTGAGAAGATAATTTCTGACCATGAAATATCCAGGTTATGGTCAATGGCAAGTCTCCTTCGGCTACTGTACAATCTAGCGTTTTAAATTCCCCTGCTTGGAGAGGCTCATCTCCAAACGTGAATGGAATGATTCGCGGAGCAACTATAGTTTAAAATAGGTAATTGGACAATTAACTACAAAGAATGCATAATATTTATGCTTACTCTCCCTAAATTTCTCAAGCTACAATTAACTGGAGCTGACCCACCTGTCATGTTCTACCTCCTCTTTTTCGAATATGAATTACAGACTAGTTGGTAGTCCCATTTCAAAGAGAAGTTTAAATTATTGAAAGTAATATTAAAGAAAATAAAACCATTCAAAGCGCTTCACAAGCTGCTATAAATCTATTTCAAAACCCTTTTTACCATTCACGCTTAATTCAGTGGAAAAGGTGGAATTTCCGGCGGCGTTCTTAGCAAAACAACTATAGGTGCCGGTGTGTTCTGATGATATGGAGTCAATTATGAGTAAACTGCTTCTTTCCCCTATTTTCATTGTGGACACACCCTTTTGGGACTTTGTTGAAGATTCTTTCCCGTGAAATGACCATGTTATGCTTAGAGGCGTATCCCCCGATATTACTATGCAATTTAGCTGACCCATCTGCCCAGCTTCTAAAGAGTCACCTCCAAACTGAAAGGGCATAATGCTGGGTGGAACTGGAGAAAGGTAGATGAAACAATAAGTGTTTAGTTTGGAATAAAAATATTTACAAAAAAAACATTATAAAAGACAGATTTAAACCAAAGAGTTTGTATAAGTACGTATTAAACATTGATAATATGTGGGACCAGCTAAGCGTATTCAATTAGGCAGCATTGATTTATTTTTACGAACTCTGCACAAGTAACTCTGCAGTATAATTTACAACCCCTGCCACATTTCGAGCTGAGCATGTGAAATTCCCGGAGAATTCAACTGGATCAATGAGAATTATGCTACTCCTCTGGCCAAACTTTGTGGTTTGGATCCCTTTCTGTGTTTGGGTTGCCACGTCAGAGCCATGAAATGCCCAAGTTATTGTTAGAGGAGTGTCACC
Organism: Lepidocyrtus paradoxus; assembly: GCA_034696885.1. Lineage (NCBI taxonomy): Eukaryota > Metazoa > Arthropoda > Collembola > Entomobryomorpha > Entomobryidae > Lepidocyrtus > Lepidocyrtus paradoxus. The sequence goes on along the minus strand of JAQGAH010000153.1, from coordinate 29,197 downwards.
TTCTGCTACGTAGCATGTTGCTTGTGCTTGGGTTCCCCACATAATTGCTTTATTGTCTCCGAAGGAGAATGGAACGATCTGTGGCGCGACTTTATGATAAAAAGTAAAGTTGTTACATAAAATAACTATCTACTTTTAAATGAGATGAGATATGAATGGATGCTATATAGACAGCTGTCATAAATCAATTTTGCTTCCTACCAGGATTATCCCAATAAAAAGAAATTAAATACAAATACTCGAACTAAAAAGGTTTGCTGCGTTATGCACTTGTTGCATTCCTCTACATTGCAACGTTCTAATAAGCCTATACGATACCCGTCATGGCGGTCTCGTATTATATTTACCATTCACTTTGAGTTCTGTGGAGTAGGAAGCGTTTCCCGCTGCATTCTTAGCAAAGCACGTGTATGCTCCGACGTGGTCAGAGGTTGTAGAGTCAATGATGAGCAGACTACTCCTTTCTCCAACTTTCATGGTATTCACCCCCGTCTGCTTTCTCGTGGAGGAGTCTTTGCCATGAAAAGACCACGATATTTGGATTGGGGCATCTCCTGAGCTAACTATGCACTGTAACTGAGCCATTTCTCCGGCTTCGATCGTGTCAGATCCAAACGCAAATGGGACAATGTTGGGAGGTACTATTTAAATAAATTTTTTTGTAAAAAATATGGTTGAAGATAGAAAGTATAATTTAGGATTTAGTTAAGTATAGTTCAATTGCAGCAAACTTAAAGATAATGCTCTGAAGCAGTTTCCCCTTTTATAAAATGTAAACCCCAAAACCTACTCTGCACAATTAACTCTGTTGTAAAATTAGCAGTTGCAATTGAGTTGGTCGCAGAGCAAGTGAAATTGGCACTAAACTCCACAGGATCAATTAAAATTATGCTGCTACGCTGACCAAACTTTGAGGTTTGGATTCCTTTCTGTGCATGTGTTGGGACGTCGGATCCATGATAAGTCCACGATATCTGGAGGGGAAGGTCACCCTCACTAACGTAGCATGAGGCTTGTGCAGATGCTCCCCATAATAGAGGCTCATCCCCAAAGGAAAATGGTACTATCTTGGGAGCAACTTTTAATAAAAAGGTGGGGGAACGAACATTAAACAACCATATCATTACATAATAATTATATAAATAAAGAGGAAAATTAGTCTAAATATAAGCCTGCGGAATTTTGAGCTAGCCTAACAATTTTCTAAACTTGAAAAAATCAGTCTTTCTTGCCATTCACGACTAATGTTGCGGTATAATCTACACTTCCAGCGGCATTCGACGCTTTACAAATGTATTGACCTCGGTGATGAAAGTTTACATTGTCAATTATAAGAGCGCTACTTCTTGCTCCTAGCTTCATTGTGGATACCCCTTGTTGCGAGGATGTTGATGACTCAGTTCCATGAAAACTCCAAGTGATTGTTAAAGGAGTATCACCAAAACTAACCATGCAACTGGCCTGTACGCTAGCACCAGAGTCTACTGCTTCGTCTCCGAAACTGAACGGAACAATTACCGGTGGCACTATACAGCAGAACCAACCCACCCATATTTTTATGATTACAACTAATACTATTATTGTGTTAAATATATGAACCATTTGTTATTCCATGAAATGTTATTTATATAACTCTTCAGTTAACTTTAAATGTTAAAAGTGGTATGCATCCTTGGGAAGAAATTGAAAACTTTTACTTACCCATTACTTGCATTTCCAAGTTTCCGCGAGAGGTGTATCCTTGAGCATTCCTAGATTTCACAAAATGATTAGGTAATTAATTATATTACCAATTACTAAAATGGTCACATAATCGTTTTTTGAAATGTGTAAAAGCATTTACCTAGCCACGCAAGTGTATGTTCCCAAGTCGCTTTGACGTTGAACGTTTTCAATGATGAGGGTTCCGTTAGGAAAAACTGCTTGCCTTCGGTTGATAGGAAGTACTCGATTATCTGTTTAGAGTTAATTGAAATTACCGATTTTGTTAGTGAGTTGATGAGTAAAATTGTTCAGATCACATGTAATGCTTTTCATGTAGACGTTTGCGTTTACCTTTCTCCCAAACAACAGCATCAATGGGGTAACCTGCAACGGGACATGTAATCTGGAAAGTTTCTCCTGCAACCACTTGAGCTTTCTCCATAGGCTTGACATGTGGAAGACCATGAACGTTCAGTCTAGCAGAATGGTGAGCATTTCCAACTTTGGAGATTGCGGTACATTTGTACAAACCGCCATCATTGCTGTGAACATTGGTGATATTCAGGTGGGACACTATTTCGCCAGTGGAAGTTGCATATTGGCCGACAGCAACCCTGATAAAATAAGTAAATAGCCAAAAAGGCCACAATCATTTCAAAATTCATGGCAATATTTTGTTTGTTATTTCTTTATTTTATTAGAACAAAATCTTACCTTTCTCCACTAGTCACTTTCTTTGAATCCAGTTCCCAAACAATTTCCGGTGATGGGTTCCCAGTTGCTTTGCACTTAAGTGAAACGGTTGGGCCGGGCTGCAGAATTTCTTCTCGGAACTTGAAAGTGAGTCTTGGGGGGTCGACTACATAAAAGGGTTGAATAAAAGTTACAACAGGTTATACGTAATCTACGACATGGGAACCATTCCACTTAGCATAAAACTCACATCGTCCGCCAAGCTTAAGTTCAGATGTGGACTGTGCAGAATCCTGGTCATTTCTTACAAAACACTGATACATCCCCTTATCTTCCCTCCTGACAGCATCAAGTCGGATCACGGACTCTGTAGTTGACAGCCGGCGTCCGTCCTTCATCCATGTCACGTTCTTCACTGGAGATCCTTGATAATGACAAGTAAATGTTGCTGATCTTCCAAAGTCGACAGTTTGAACAGCGGGTTCCACGGTGGCAGCCAGAGGGGCAGTAACGGTCAGAACGGTCTCAACGCTTTCTTCTCCCACGGAATTTGAGACTACGCAGAGGTATTTTCCACTGTCATCTACTTTTGCTTCGCGGATGATCAAAGTTCCCCCAAGCTGCTTCACACGTTCGTTCAATTCAACAGGTTCCCGGGCTGAGCTATCCGTGAATTTGTACCACCTAAAACACAGTAAGACATGAATCCATTTAGTTTCAGTACGAGAGTCTCAACATTCAGAAAATAAGAAGCAGAAATAAAATTTAAAGGAGAAAGTAAACGAAATGAGAAAAACGTTCGAAGGAAACTAACAATAATTTGCAAAAATCAAAATCTCTGTCATCTTGTAAACAAAATTTCAAACCTATAAATAGGTTTTGGGAATGCTTGAACTGCACAAATAGCAGCAACGCTAGCGCCAGCTTTCACTTCCCGTGTTTCTGTGATTTTGGAAGCGCCACGTGGCTGAACTGCTCCAGTTGGTTCTGATAAGTTTTTAAGCTTATTATCATTCTTATACAAGGATTTATGTACATTTCTGAATTCTGAATGTTAGACACGGAAAGGATTTGCAGAGTTGTTGATTTTTGAAATGTTTAGTCTCAAATGATCAAAAATAATAAAGTTATGAAACTGATATTTAATCATGATGCACAAACAAAATATAAAAGACTACAAGATTTTTTAGATATAATACAGATGTACTACTTCCACTACACATGACTGATTGTCAAATTTGGCTTTATAGTTTTAAAACAGGTATGAATTGGGTGAAAATTGTTTAAAAATTTTGCCATTTAAGACAATTTAATTCAACAAGACCTTGCAACTGGGGTTGGATGTGCCTGAGCTTCACAAAGTAAAGCCACGTCACTTCCCCGGTGGGTTTTTAGACGTTGCCAACCGTCGCCGTTTAATTTAGGTCCGGCACGACCAGTTGGCTCTGCATTTTTATGCCCATTTTAAATTATCAATTCATTAAATCATTAAAAATTACGCTGACTATATTTATCCATCGTGATTTAGCCTGAATGTTGGGGTGGGGGGGCAAGGAGAAACAAACTACTATTCAAACTTTGACAATACAGTTGTAGCATGTAGTACGAGAAATTAATAAGATAAACAAAGAAATAAACATCGCAATAATAAGAAAATGTACGATAATTTATATTTAAGTCAATCAGACGGCAATCCTGGTATGATCTGATGGTATTAAACCATCCGAGTTTAACTAAAAATATGCATATATTAGGACAGTAGAACCTAAATTCAGGTGTGGGATATCCCTGGGCATCACAATTTATTGCAACATTCTTCTTGGCCTCTATGGTCTTTCTAGCTGTTACAACTCTTTCACTGTCCTTGATTCGGGGGATTACCATTGTTTGGGGTTCTGTTAGCAGTCAACATTACATGTTTTTAATTTCTAGTAGATCTATCATAATTTGTCAAAAACTGTGACGATATTTGGGAGCTTAGACGGATTCCCTTAATTCTGAATTCATTTTAGAAAAATTGCCGCTATGCCAGCGACGGATCTACTGACGGGAAGTGACTAGATTATGTTTACGTCCCTGACCCTTCATAAGAATTGTTCAAACCTTTGTTTATTTATAGCTAACCTAAACTTTGGATATGGATGAGCTTGTGCGGGACAAACTACAGCTACTGATAAGCCAGCAATTTTTTGAAGAGTTTGCATTCTGGATTCTGTAGGAAACTTTGGGGCTGAGCTTCCCAACGGCTCTGAAAGGCACATAATGATGGTGTGGTTTTCATGCTGAAATATATGCAACTACATTGAAATTTCAATCATCTTTACAATTAGACAAGAAGTTATTGCCAATAGAAAGTAGGCGAGACGGGAAAGTGAAACTTGCAAACCTATTCATATCAAATTTTGGATTGGAGCGATAATGCACATTACATGTCATTTAACGTTTGTTATACCTATGAACTGGTGGTGGGCTACTTTGTGCATCACACAAAAGAGCAACATGTGAATGCTTTGGTACAATTTTTGTAGATCCTATGCTTTCTCCATCCCGCTTTCGGGGTGTCATGCTTGTGTGAGGATCTGTCATTTCATTTTGAACAAACTGTATTAATTTCTTAAATTATGACAAGCATTAAACAGAAGCCTGAATCATGGGAAACCGGAAGTCACTATTACTACGATATTTTGTAGTGTAAGAACAAAATAAAATGCCGAGTTAGAATACGTCTGAGCTGCGCAAGTGTAACATTGTCATAAATGCATATGCTAACTACAATTTGGAAAGAATTTAAATATTGTTACGTGAAGGTCGGTCTTGGATACGCCTGAGCTAAACACAGCAAAGCAAAATCCGACTTTTCCGATTTAACAAAAGTTGAGGACAATGCTTGAGACGAGAATTTTGGAGCTGTACTCCCTAAAGGCTCTTTACAAATGCAAACAATATATTTGATCATTGACTGAGAGTTGAGCTAATCAAGACATCAACCAAGTATTACATAGTAGATTACTAATAAGTCATTTCTAGCTGCACAATGAGAAAGAGCGACGGGAAGTGAGCTTGCTGTACAAGAGTTCTGCTTTCAATTCAACTTTTTCCAGTTCTATCTACTGCATATAAAAATTACCTATGGCTCGGAGCAGGATTACTTTGACCATCACATAACAGAGCAATTGAAGACGATCTGGAAACGGATTTACGAAATAATTTCGTATCTCCATCTCGCACTTTCGGGGCCATGCTTATTTGAGGTGCTAAATGAAATTTAAAATTAATTACGTCCTTTAATTGGTTTTATAAAGAACTGACAAACAAATTTGGAGCATGAGAGGCGATTGGGTGACAGCCTGAACGTGAACAAGGAAACAATCTAAGGGCGAATTCTAATTACTTAATCGCATTTTAACTGTGGAGACGATTAAATTAACGAAATAACTTATGTAGAGTAATATGGCTGTTAATATTTTTAAAAAATACTTATGTCCATAATTAGAAATGTAGTTTTCGTAAAAAGAAAACCCATAAACTAACCAAAATTCTGGAGAAGGATGACTTTGGGCATCGCAAAGTAAAGAAACTGTATTTTTCTGTTCAGTAAACACCTTTGCTCCCATAAAATTTCCATCTCTTGCTTTTGGGGGAACACTTGTATGGGGCTCTGTAATGTGCGTCATGCAACAATCATTTCAATATTCTACTTAAATTAGAAAATTGCTTAACGTTTTTCCTGAATGTTGTGGAGACATAGGGGACAAGTAACAATGTAAGGAACTACGTTAATCCTATCTAAACTATCCCTGACTGTCATTACTAAGAACTGATTTTTTGAAATTATAATGTGATTTTTCTATCCGACCTAAGTAAGTAAGTATGCAAAAAGCGTTTTTCCACATGAAAATGGATGCAAAATATTGAAAATAAAGCCAATTTCGTTTAATAACAACCTTGATTTTGGGGTTGGATGTCCCTGAGCTTCGCAAAGTAAAGCTACGTCACTTGCCCTGTGAGTTTTCACACGCTGTGAACCATCCCCACTTAATTTAGGAGCCAAGCGACCAGTTGGTTCTATATTTTTGTTGTGCGGAGGTTAAAATTTTGATGGGTAAATAATTGCACAAAATATAAATATATTTTTGCAACGGTAATTACGAATTATAGCCTGAAGGTTGAGAGGGGGAGAATGCAAGTCAAAGTAATATTTTTTAAAATGTGATAATGAATGAAATTCAGAATCAACAGCGCATGTTAACAGATGAGTCTGAGTTCCAACAATTATGACAATAATAGAATCATTTTACCTAGACTTCATTAAAACATTACGTTTAATTAAGGAGCAAAAACTGATGAATCGGACCTAAATTCAGGTGTGGGATATCCCTGAGCATCACAGCTAATTGCAACATTCTTCTTGCTCTCTATTGTCTTTCTTGCAGTGACAAATCTTTCCCCATCCCTGATTCTTGGGAGTACACTTGTTTGGGGTTCTGTTAGCAAGCAAATACATCTCTTAAATTGGGTCCTCGAAAGTTTATACATCACTGTAATGGAAACGAATTTATATACAAGCCTACAAAAGCTGTGACGATTCTTAAAAGCGGTCTAAAATTTCCTATTATGTATACAGAACAGTAAGTATTTTATGAAATAAAACATCTCCGCAAAATTGTTAAATATTGCTCATACAAGAAACGTGGAGGCGGGTTTCCTTGAGCTTCACATGATAACACGGCTGGGTCATTTCTCCTCACGGTTCGTTGTGCTCTGGTAAGTTCAGGAGATTTTGGCATAACACCAGACAAGGGTTCTGAAGATTGCCATTGAAAAATAGTATGAAAGAATTTAAATTTGAACTACACCAAACTACATTTACAATAAGTAAATTGTCCATATGAAGAGTGGAATGACGGGAAGTGATCAGACTATCTGGCGTCCCTCTTTTGAAATTAATTTACTTCCTATGCATTTAAATACTTAGCTAACCAACCTAAACTTTGGATATGGATGGGCTTGTGCGGGACAAACAATGGCTATGGATGACCCAGAGTTGGCTTGAAGAGTTTGCATTTTGGATTGAGTTGGAAACTTTGGAGACGAACTCCCAAGTGGCTCTAGGAACCCAAAGGAAAAATATGTTGTCGATGGTTGCAAACCCTAGTAAATTATCCGCTTTTGAGAATGCTGCCCTAAATCTGTGAGACGGGAAGTGAGAATTGCTTTGCATATACTTAATATACCGATACGTAATTAATTTGTGATATATCTACCTAAGTATGAACCGGTGGTGGACTGCTTTGGGCATCACATAAAAGTGCAACGTGCGATTGTTTTGATATGATTTTCGTATAAGAACTGATGCTTTCTCCATCACGCTTTTTGGGTGTATGAGGATCTATGAACAAAATTCATTTATTTATCTAATTTTGCATGAAGTAGCCGTAATTAAATTTTAGCCTGAATTTTCGAAAACAGGAAGTGAAATGGCATAAAATTTGAAAATGAATGAAACACTGAAACCTCTGTACAGTAAGTATTCAACTTTCATAGTCTTAAAAATCTTTCTGACCCAAATTTTGGTTGAGGATGCGCCTGAGCTGGGCAGACAACAGCAACGGCTGAACCATGGGTTACAACCGTTTGGGATCGAGTCTCAGATGGAAACTTTGGAGCTGAGCTACCCATAGGAGCTAAACATTATAAATTTTAATAGGTTATCGTTCAATATGACTGCACAACACCAGACTAATTATGAACTGCCTGAATGTTGGGACTTGTTAGTCAAGTTTACCTGACAATTTTAAAATAATTAATAAATGGCAATCGCTTAGCCTACCTAAAGCCTAAAGCTTTACAAACCACGTTTAGTGAACATTTTATATTTTAAAAGTGAATTACTTGAATGATGGTCGTGGGTTTGCCTGGGTAGGACATAACAGAGCAAAATTATGAACATAAATAAATTTCGGAAATCAGAGTTAACCCAGGCTTTGATAAAACTTTAGGAGGAAAGACGGGAAGTGAATTTACATTCCTACATGACATTGTGATGCGATGCGACAAAAGACTTGTAATTTTTGAAATTCCAACTAATCAATAAAATTCACCTATGACTAGGAGCGGGATTACTTTGAGCATCACATAAAAGAGCAATCGAAGAGGAACCAGAAACCGTTTTACGGAAACCATTTGAATCCCCATCGCGGACTTTCGGAGCCATGCTTATTTGTGGAGCTAAATGTAAGTAATCAAATCATCAGATAAGTCATGTTTTATAACTAGCTTGGAACCCATGTGCTTGGAAGACGACAAGCGACCGGCCCAACCTGAATGTACTCAACTTTAACAAAAGATTTCTACGAGGGAAGTGAAAAGTATCTGACCAAACCATTCGAGCTTACTTAAATTCTGGGGGAGGAAATGCTTGTGCAGAGCATAAAATTGCAAAAGAAGTGTCTTCATGTTTGGTAAAGGAAATCCCTTGAACTCCACCGGACAATGTGGGCCGTGTGGTTCCGATCGGATCTGATAATATTCAGCAAGATTCATGACTATGAAACTTACTTTCCAAACTAATGCTATGCTTGCACTAATCTATGCTAATTAATGAAACCCTTTGGGGCGACCCGACTCGACCTACAAGATCGTTTACGTGTAAACATCTTAAACAAATATAATATTTTACTACCAAATCTAAAGATTCTTGAACTAACCTAAATTGAGGTGGTGGATGACTTTGAGCATCGCAAAGTAAAGAAATGGCTTTCTTTTGTTCAGTGTACTTTTTTGCCCCGATAGAATCCCCATCTCTTGCCCTTGGGGGAACAGTTGTGTGAGGTTCTGTAATGGGAGTTTAGTTTATGCCTCTACAATAATCATTTTGTAAACCGGGGAAGGACTGGGCGTTATTTCCTGAATGTTGCGGAGACATGAATCGTGACCAGTATTGAAACCGTCGGGCTTTCAAATACTAATTTTATACATTTAAGATTGAATTATCCGACCTATCTTATTAAATATACCTAAATGCCGGAACTGGATTGCCCTGCGCCTCACATACCAGAACTCCGATTTCTCCTCGACGGCAAACGGCTGGTGGTCTCAACATTTGAGGCTCTTGGAGCCACTCCAACAAGTGGTTCTTTTGGAGGAAATTACATTATTTGTGTTTCAGACTCAGTCAAAATAGCAATTCATGATTTATTACAATCCTTTCATAAAAGGAAACGGGAAGCGATACCAATTTTTGTCAATTATCAAGATGAACTAAAAGGGGATGTGAAGGACGTTCTCTGTAAGAGATTTTGTTTTGCAAAAAAACGTTGTTGCGTTGATTTAGAAATAGCTATACCTATAATTTGGTGCTGGATTGCTCTGTGCATCACACATAAATGCGACAGACTTCTTCGACTCCACCACTAGCTTAGATCCGATACTTGTCCCATCTCTCACTTTAGGCGGTACACTAGTTTGAGGTTCTAAGAAAAATGTCCGCCTCTTTCACTCATTCTGCATATTATGATAACTCGTGGTTACTTGACTTGTAGATCAAGCATTGCATTACTTGAAGCCACTCATTGTTAGGAGACAGGATGTGAGCTGATTGAGACAAAAAATACACGTGTTCTTACTAAGAACCTACTTGAAAAACGGTGTTGGATTTCCTTGAGCTTCGCAAGTTATAACTGCGGCCTCTCCCTGCTTGTTGAATACAGGTGGGTGATACTGAACTTTGGGAAGGACGCTTACGAGTGGCTCTGTAATATGATTTATGCATTTCATTGCAATTGCAATATGTAATAGAGAATGTAACGCCGTCATCTTTACAATTTAGCCTGATTGTTTTAGAGAAAGGGAAATGATTTAGATAATCTAATTTCCCACGTTTGTTTTCACCTTGACTGGGGGACAGGATTTCCTTGTGCAAGGCAAGTTAGTGCGATGGACGATCCACCATAGCCCATCACGGCTTGCAATCGGGAACTGTAGGGTAAATTTGGTGCAGAACTCCCCATTGGTTCTAACATGGAAAATGTCCAGTTTTAAATGCTTATTGTAATATTTATAATAAAGTATAATTTAGTATGAACTTAATTTAAATTTTGATTTCGTCAAGAGGAGAAGCCTTTCTGCCAATAAATGTTGCTGCAAAATGCCATATTATGTTATCTCATTTTTCTCACATCACCCCGTGCTATTTTAACGTTCGTCTAACCTGAAATTAGGGACGGGGCTCCCTTGAGCAAGGCAAGTTATTGCTATAGATGAACCAGAAGATCTGACCATTGCCTGCAAACGGGAGTCGTAAGGTAAATTAGGTACGGAGCTCCCCATCGGTTCTGGAGATATTGGAATTTGTAAAATGTTAGACTAGAACCGGTTTTCCATAATAATACACTTGAAAAGTAAGAAAAGCTGAGAGGATCGGCCCAAGCTTAATGCATGAATGATTGGAATTAAAATGAGTGCCATGAAAAGACAGATAAAACACTCACTTAAAATTTGGTGGAGGATACGCCTGAGCTGGGCATAGTAATGCGAATGCGTAACCTTCCTCCTTAAAAAATGACTGGGAGTGAGCCTGACTTGACAATTTGGGAGCTGTGCCACCAAGTGGTTCTGATGAAGGTTGTAAATGAGATTTGCATTAATTAAATTAAATAGGTATCACGATAAACTCAATTTAGGTTAAGTATCGTTTGCCATTTGTACTGTACGAAGAGATTAGATTTCCCCAGCCTGAATATTGGAATGATGCGTGAGCAAGGGACGAACTGATAGAATTTATCAAATCAAACCTACTCATAGTTTGGTGGAGGATATGCCTGTGCTGGACACTGAAGGGCAAAGGCCGTTCCATCCTCTTTGTTAAATGCCTGCATGTGAGCCTGACTTGAAAATTTGGGAGCTGTGCCTCCAAGTGGCTCTAAAATGCAATAATAGTTCATTGATCGTATGATGTTCTTTTTAGGTTCTAATTCCAATGTTTCTGTGAGCAAGAGGGAAAGCTCGAAGCCTGAATGTCGTTAAAAAGAAAGTGTATTGTTCCTCACAGTAAAGATAGATGATAGATTTGAATGACCTACGCATAGTTAGGTGGAGGATAAGCCTGCGCAGGACACAGCAACGCGAAAGAGCTCCCACCTCCATGAATGAACCCAGACATAATCTGAGCATTTCCTGAGAAACGTGGAGACGTACCTCCCAACGGCTCTTTAATAACAAAAATGAGGACATGTAATGAAAATCTCCATGCGTATGTTCCAATCAAATCAATTGTAAAGTGAAGGTCTCTTTGACGAAAAATACTAGAGTGGAACGGCCAGAATTTGAAAAAAGTTCACATTCACTCACACAAATTTAGCTGGTGGGTATGATTGTGCCGGGCAAGTCAGTCCAAACGTGGAACCTTTCCTATCCTGAATTGCAAAACCGGATATTTTCATATCGCCCGAAAATCTACATCTACGCAGCTCTACATAAAAAATTGTAGCCTACATATATCTATTGAGAGACGGGACCGAGACTGCATCTCAAGTCTAAGTATGTTGCTTATTTTAAAGCAAAGGATAAAGATTTTAAAAAAATGCACAAATCTCACTGGAAGTTTGCAGGCGGATATGATTGTGCAGGACAAATTAATCCAAAAGTACTTCCTTTATTTCCAATTCTCATGAAACCTAAATGCTGCATGTCACCAGAAAATCTAGGCGCCGTTCCTCCAAGTGGGTCTATAACATTTACAATATCAAGAAACTGTGCTCAGATTCAGTCTTTACGAACTACGGAATGCGTGATATTTAATTTTACTGGTGATAAATTATCAGGGGCAGCCCGACATGCACTTTATGTTTTTATGCGTGTTACCGATACAAGACACATTTGAGTCTATTATTTATAAGTATGCTTTAAAAGCATAAAATGTCAGTAAATTGACATTTACTTACACTACACTACTTTATACTACATAGTACAGACTGTGTGAGAGTGAAAGTTCACCCATCAAGTTCTACGAACGAAACCATTTGACAACTCACCTAGTATTTGGAGCAGGGAATGCTTGTGCTGGACAAAGCAGAGCTAATGACCGACCTGCTTCCCATGAAAACCAGCCACCCCTTTGGGACTTTCCAGGAAATGTGGGAAATGTACCACCCATGGGTTCTTTATGAAAATTATAATTCAATTTTATTCACCCAAGTTTACCAAAGGCTGTGATTTTTAAACTCCTGACTATTTCGAAGGATGGAGCGGCCCGGTCAAGAATTTGGAGTTCTAAGTTTTAAATTATGCACAAGTAGCTGAGTTGTTTTCTAATTAAAAAGCATCCAACAAAGTAAACTTACTTAAAATTTGGAGGAGGACTAGATTGTGCAGAACAGTGAAGAGCGAATGCATTGCCTTGTTCCCATGTATAATCTGATGTTTTAGATCGTTGGGAAAATCTCGGCCTTATGCTTCCCATTGGTTCTTATGAAAATTAAAAAAAAAGTGTTTTGAACTGGATATTTTGAACGGTGAATTATAAAGTGTGAAGAGCATCTATTCTCAGACTTTTTGACAAATAATGGGGCGGCCCAGCTAAGAACGGGGTTTCTACGTATACCTACCTAAATCCATAAGTGAATCCCTTCCAAGTTACTCTGACAAACTAAATTGACTAAACTTACATAAAATTTGGAGGAGGGTTAGATTGTGCAGCACAAAGAAGAGCAAATCCACTGCCTTGATGCCAGGTATATGAAGTTGATTCTGATCTCTGCGAAAATTTAGGCCTGATACTTCCCATTGGTTCTAAAGAAGAAAACCATTGGATTTTTGAAAGCATTTACTTGTCATTCCTGCTCTATATGAATGCTTGATGAAAGTGGCTGACCCGAAACATGGCAGTTGTCTTACTAGAACCTACCCACGTTCTTCAGATTTAAAGTATAAAAGTATAAACATTTCAACCTAGTGTGTTATTATTGTTGAAAAAATTGACAAAATAAAATCAAATGCAAAAAAATACGATTGCCGTACTATTTTTATGAATAATCTAGTGTTATCGTTATCATACTAACCAAAATGTTGGAACAGGATAGCCTTGTGAGGGGCAAAATAAAACATGAGGAGATCCAGCCGATGCCTCGACAGATCTACTTTTTTCCTTTCCAGATGTAAATCTTGGTGCAACCGAGCCAATGGGATCTAACAGTTTTTACCAAACCAAACCAAAATTGTAATGCTAAGTCTAGGGAAATTTTTTAAATGGGATTTTGAAAGTTCTATCATTTAACAAAGAGACTGGAAGTTTTTGATTTGCAAAGCGTGACTAAATCAAAATGCATGCCGTCAACTATGTTTTGGTATATTTACAGTTCTCTAATGTACAGACTTAACAATGGAGTAGTTTTACTAACCTAACGTTAGGAATAGGAAACCCTTGCGCAGGACAAAACAGTGGGACTGAATTGGACATCTTTGTTTCAACAAATTTAAAGCGTTCAGAAAATGGAAACGTTGGAGCAACGCTAGAGAATGGTTCTGAACAAAACATGGTCATTTTAATAATTAAAATAATTTATTTTCCTGGACTACAGTATGACTGACTATTTAAAAAGGTATTCAATAAAATCTGCAAATCACTTCCCGTCTCCCAACATTCAGGCTTCGGGCCGCCCCTCTCTTATGAATCTGGCAGTTATGATTTTTCAACCAATTCAAAATTTAAAAAGCAATTCATATTTTTTGCTTGACATACATCAGCAAATAAAATTTAGCCAGATATTTTACATTGTAGTCAGTTTAAAATGACTGTAGCACTGCCAGATTCATTTAATCGTCACAGCCCATCGGCAGAAAGGAAATTCATGTCTTTTTAATTTGTAACAAAACACAAAATTTAAGAAACTGCTTTCCAAATATTCAATTAATTTTTACTTCAATATAAATTTCTTTTAACATGACTTTTAAAGCTATTTATTTGACAATATTTCCTTTCTGATGGCTCCGATATAAAAAAATGTATAGGAAAAAGTTCTCAAAGTTTGTCATACCTGTGATGACGAGTTTACCCGCAGACGCACTCATTCGAGTCTCACCAGTAAGACGATGCTTGGTTTGGCACCTGTTGGATATCAAACAATATAAAAAATGTCGTTATTAGTCATTTACTAGTCGAACCATATGCGCTTGTGTGGAAAATACACTTACCTGTATTCTTTAAATCCATCCTCTGGTCTCACATCCTTAATATGGAGCTCGCCCGAAGGCAACACGACAAATTTACCATCTTAAAAATCATAACAAACATCCCATTAGCTCTGAACTTACCTTGAAAAAATAATGTGTATAATTTCAACAAGAACAATCGGACATGGCGGGTGCACGGTCACAGGTCATATATGTCATTTATCATAAACAAATTATGACATTCAAAAGTAGTTTTCTTGCATAGAAAACTTTTCAAAGTACAATTTTAAATTTAATTTTCAGTACATAAAACATTTTATAAAATACAAAAAGGGTACATCTGACGAATTAAGTTAGTTGATAAGCTCTTATCACATAAATCATGATTTCATAAGTTGTGCTGTCATCCCAGCCAACATGCTTTCTCCGAAGAATATCCGACCGAGTAGCGTTGCGTAACGGCCCACTACATATTTTTAGAGGGAACTTTCCTGTTTACATTGCGCCTATCTAAACAACACGCGGTCCCATACTCAAACGGTATATATATGGGGCATTGAACCGCCCAAACCAACCAAAACATAAAAATCCTCGAGCTTGGGAGAAAGCAGGCGAAACATTCCGACAGACAACCAGTACACCTACCATAGTCACTTTCTATGAATTGCAAAGCAAATTGGGGAAAACAAGAGACGGGAGACATGCAGTAGAGCAAAAGTAGGAGGAAAATACTACAGACCGTATCTTACGCATGCACATTCATGCAAGCTCCATAAAGCGGGCATTATCCGGAGAAAGCGGGATTTCTCTCCACTCCACAAATATATCAACAAGTGGCATTCGCAACTACTGTACTATTGACAAAAGCAATCTAATAAGAAGGGAAAGTATTCCATTGATACTTTTTCTTTACAACTAGAAAAAAGAAAAGGTACGCAGCATGCATGCAGGTGATAGAACAGAAACTCAAACAATGGACAAGGTAGCTTTATTGCAAAAAATGTTCTCATATTTTTTCTCAATCTGGACTGGATAAATGATATATTTACCATATGAAGATGTTTGGGGAGTATATTCCTTATCATCCGAATCAACCCATGCGACAATTTGCAAAAAGTCGGCAACAAACGAGGGGATTTTGCATTTGAGGATGAGATTGTTACCCCGAATGACATATTCGTTT
Source organism: Lepidocyrtus paradoxus (assembly GCA_034696885.1). Classification (NCBI taxonomy): domain Eukaryota; kingdom Metazoa; phylum Arthropoda; class Collembola; order Entomobryomorpha; family Entomobryidae; genus Lepidocyrtus; species Lepidocyrtus paradoxus. Next base: position 13,449 of record JAQGAH010000153.1, on the reverse strand, counting down.
TCGGCCTCGCTTTCGTATTGTTGAGCAACGACTACATATAAGAAACCAATACAAAATATGGATGATATCTGTCAATGATATTGTGAACGGTGACATGAATTATTATCAGAGTGACACCATAATCTATCTATCTAAATGATTGACGTAACATGTTGTTATGCCATGCATGCCCGACTGTTCTTGCATTCCTAATGTCTACAAGAAATACCATAAGTTTTGCTATCTTGAGTGTAAACGCCGCCATCACTATCATGCCACGAAACCACTTCCAAGTAGTCAGCTACAAATGACGGGATTTTGCATTTAAGAACTCCAGCATTCCCCCGTATGATATATTCCTGATCCCCGTGAGTATCGTAAACTTGCGAAACGACTGCATAATTTTAAAAAAAACTCAGCTTAGACTGATACTTTTATACTAATTTACTAAACTTGTCAATAAATAAATCATGACATAAGCTACATACGCTATGAAAATAGAAACTCTTCAATCAATTTTCAACAACCAACGTGATAGTTTCATATTCTTCATGTATCCTCGACCTATTCATCCCACCCCTACCTGTCCGATTGCCCTTGAAAATCCATATTTAGGAATGTCATCCTGCATGTATTAATTTGCTCTATTTCTAAAATACCATGCGCTTTCCCATCATTCGCAAATGTATTCCCCTCATCATCAATCCAGGCTGTAACTTCCAAAAAATCAGCGACAAATGATGGGATGCGACACTTGAGAATGGCCGAGTTGCCACGAATAATATGCTCTTGGTCACCGTACGTGTCATAAGCTTGCGTTACAACTGAAATACAATGAGAAATTATACGTTTTCTCCCATTTAGGCATTTTTAGCGGATTTAATTTCCCATCCCTTCGCAAAGACAAACATTAGCAATAACAATTAAAAGGGTAGGACATTTACGCTCATATCACCAGACTCGCTCGCTTCTAAAGCAATTTGAGCGGCCATATTTTTGAGCCAACAGATTGCTGATGCCTATCTAAATCATATCCTGTACAGGGCGAAAATAATGGCCTCGTAAATGTCTTCCAATTTATGAAAGAAGTGACACCACATCCCACTCTGTCCTTTTCGGCTCACAATGTGAAACAATATATGCGAAATAACTTATGAAAAGCAGAGACGGCGTCTGTCCCCTCCTACATCTGCCAGGACTTTGACCTACACACTTTAATTTATATAAATTGCTCTAAACTACAGTATACGCGACTGGTTCTGTGACAAAAGCACATTCTGAAATATGATTGGTAGTTAAAAATCATAATTAAATTATTTATTCCTTCCATATAATACGGAATGACCATCCTTTTCCTAATGGGAACTGCAATGAAATGCGAAACCAAAGATGCAAAAACAAACGAGCATGTCCACCAAAAGATGACAATGAAACGCGACCCGTCTCGTCTGCCCTGTGCGTGCCCACAGCAGTGCTTATTCCGATTGTTCTGTTTTTGGTCAAAGCAACATTTTGGCTTTTACGAGTTCTCGTAAAAAACCATTAATATGCAAGAAAAAGATATATAGTCGTGTCGAATGTATACCAAACGCATTTCTTTCTGGGGAATACACATTCCCAGCGTCATCCCGCCAACCAACCACTTCCAAAAAGTCTGAGACGAAGGATGGGATTTTGCATTTGAGGATGGCAGAGTTCCCTCGGATGATATCCTCTTGGTCACCGTAGACATTATAGGTTTGCTTTACAACTGCAAACAGATATGACAGGAGTGTTTGTTGACATTATAAAGAAATCATAATCGGCCATAAAGAAAAGTTATAATATTCATGATCATGTAATGTCATAAAAAAAGTCCAGTGAAGCCTAATGTCTACAGTTAGTTTTCCATTCCCGTTATATGGACATTGTCCATTAAACTCTTTGGCTTCCCATAAAAAATATAGTCGTTACATAATTCAGCCTTGTTATGATTTTTAAATAGCTATTCCACATTTTAACCTAATTTTCTTATTATCATCCCATAGCCAAGTGATGCTATCAATATCCAAGCTCATTCTAATGTTTTCCATTAAACTTCATTTATCTTGCAAGGAAAATATGCGCCCTTCACCCACCATGTCCATGTATGGCTGGTAGCCACATAAAATGTTATTGCGATTATTTGTGTTCACATTACCCCCAGAATTAGTAACCTCATAAACCTCCCCATCCGAGTCTATCCAGTTGATGACAGACACAAAGTCTGCCACAAACGCAGGGATATTGCATTTTAGCACGGCGTTATTACCGCGGATCACATATTCGGACACTATTTCCGAGGCGTATTGTTGCGCTACGACTGTAAATGATAAAAAGCATAAAATCAGAAGAGAAAGAACAAATCCTAGCCCTTCTAGTCTAATTATAACATAATAATTTCATCCTGAGATTCTTTAACCACAGCCAACCTAATCGTCATTCAAATATCGAATTGACTCTAACTTTTATTGTCGGTGTCCAAGTGCACCCACCATGTCGTATGAATATTCTCAATTCAATTATTTCTGACCATGATTAGCTTTCGGCGTATACACATACGAGTTCTCCGTTTCATCAATCCAAGCCACAATTTGGAGAAAGTCGGCAACAAATGATGGCATTTCACACTTGAGAATACCAGAGTTCCCTTTAATCACATATAAGTTGTGCACTTCCGTGGCGTAAAATTGAGCGACAGCTAAAAATCAAACGGATTTAATTATAAAGCTATAAACATATTACATATCCGTTTATCTATTGTACTCACATTCGTTGTAAAACTCATAAAATTAAGAAATTCATAACATTATATATGTTTGTAACTGGTGCACCCGCCGCTACATCTAAATGATTACACATCCGACTCATTTTTGTTGGAGATTTCTAGCTGAATGCAAGCCTGACCAGTGAATTTGGCTTCCATTGAATACGAGTTTTCATCTGAATCCTGCCATCCCGTCACAGTCAAAAAGTCTGCGACGAATGCTGGAATATTGCACCGAAGCGTGACGCTATTCCCTCGGATTACGTGCTCATTGTGAACCTCAATCATGAATTGCTGAGAAACAACTGAAAATATACGGTATTTAACAAAGGTCGGTAAATGATTCATGTAGTTTAGATAATTTCATACTAATTTAACGCTGTGTTATGTACTCCAGCTTTTATGACTCATTCAACCCTATGACCCCGCCATGTCACTAATTTATCTCTTGCCGACTCATATATTACTCTGACCCACCAAAATTCTTTGAATCTGAAGTGTAAATGTCGCCATCAGTGGATTGCCACTCTGTGACAGTTAAAAAGTCGGCAACGTAGGATGGTAGTTGACACTTCATTATCGCATTGTTTCCTCTGATGGCATGCTCCTTGATCGGGTCTATCTCGTATTTTTGCGCGACAACTAAATAAATTCAATTTTTATAAACTTGAATAACAAATACAACACACACATATGCCGTATTTTTTTATATGACCTATGACGACCTACAGTACCACACCATGTCCATCTGCTCGTGTTCAGCAGTATGATATTGATATTCCTCTACCATATTTATCATTCTTTACTATAGGCACATCCCCCTGGAACCATGAGTCCACACTCAAAAAGTCTCCAACAAAAGTTGGGGTGGAGCACTTGAAAATTGCCGCATTCCCTTGAATTGCATCTTCCTGGAATACATTCGCAGAGTATGGCTGGTTGACAACTTTTTTGGGGGGATAAAAACAATGAATCGAATAGTTAAGTTGAAGATTATTGGTTCCTACATCGTCGCGTGCTGCTTTTGAGTAAAAATTTTATTTCAATTGAAAACATTGTTTTTACTGGTACGCATTAATTGAAATACAAAACGGAGGGGCTGTGATATTTATATGACCTATTGTGACCTACCACACTGCCATGTCGATTTGCTCATACTCAGTAGTTATAACATGATTTTACCATATTTATCATTCTTTACAATTGGCACATCACCCTGATACCAGGCGTCCACTGTTAAAAAGTCTCCTACGAAAGTTGGTGTGGAGCACTTGAAAATTGCAGAATTCCCTTGAATTACATCTTCTCGGAATACGTGTGCTTGGTACGGCTGGTTGACAACTTTTTTTTAACATAAGGAATAATTAATTGAATAATTAAATTTACGGTATATGCACGATGTCAACTCCAGGTTTTGGTAGAGCTCAAATACAAAACTGAAAATATGATAACTATTGTCGGGTTTTTATGTGATTTATAATTATCGACCTACTGCACGGCCATGTCCGTTTGCTCAGCTCAACATTACAATATAATTTTACCATATTTATCATTCTTTACTATCGGCACATCCCCCTGATACCATGAGTCCACACTCAAAAAGTCGCCAACAAAAGTTGGTGTAGAACACTTGAAAATTGCAGCATTCCCTTGAATAACATCTTCTTCGAATACCTTTGCCGAGTACTGCTGGTTGACAACTTTTTTGTGAGGATAAAAAATAGCAAGTCGAATTATCAAATTATGCATGCATATAGTTAATTCAAGATTATCTAAATTGTGATGCGCTTCCTTTGAGCAAACAAACTTTTTATCCTTTTATGGAACTAAAAAATGAACTTGTCAATTATGCAACTAAAGACTTGTAAGAATTTCTCTAACATTTCTGTATCTCTTTATTCCAGACGGTTCCTCGGTAGTTTTAGCATTCCACGCTCCATCCCAATTCCCTATAACAAGCCGATCGGTTTTCCTCCATGGTGTAAATGTTTAGAGCAAGCTAATGCTAAACAAACCATAAAATTCTAATCTGAGGGAGCATGCTTTCCATCCCTAAAAGTTCAAACATGATACTCAGCGCATAGTTTTGGTGCATAAAAAACCTAGTTGTTAAAAATAAATCTTCTTTTTCTTGTATCACATATCACTATCACATACTTCTCGAGCGTTCAAACTATGGATATTTTCCCCCTCCGTGTTGAGTATTCACATCATCAGGCTAACAGTTTTTTTGGAACTTTTTATGCATCTTCCTCTTTCTTTTATATTATCGTTTCTTCTGCAACGTGTCAAATTGGGTAGAAAGCACAGAACCTCCACCCGCCATGTCAATGTTCTCATCTTGTCATTCTCCCCCTACTTTCTTGTATAGTTATGCTTGTTTTTCTATTGTTAAAAAACCTACCATAAGCACCATTTATCTCAATCTGGGAATCATCTTGAAACCATGAGCTTACTGTCACAAAGTCACCAACAAAAGCTGGCAAATTGCATTTCATGAGTGCAGAGTTCCCACGGATCACATGCTCCTCCCAGACGTTTGCCGTGTAGCTTTGACTCACAACTGTGAGTGCATAAATTATAATCAGTGTAATCAAGTTTATTTGTCCTCTGGATATAATTACGATCTTGTTACGTTACAAAATCTGTATTTCTCCTTATCACATCTAACCCTGTATAAAACTTTTGAAAGATTGTATGCAGATCTGCTTTTTTCGATTCAAAACTATCTCATTATTTTCTCATTATGATAATCACAGTTCGACGATCTCGACTCAGTAGGCTGATTATCCAACGGCCACACACATGGATCCCATATTTCTTCTCGTCAGCCATCTTCATAAATTGGATAAAAACTGCTCATAAAATTGATCATACTAATAGATCATGCGATATGGGATGGCGTGGTCAAAAACTTATGTTGATAATGTGCTGCTGTGCTTGCTTCGAGTCGGAGTGATTTCAAAATAAGGCTGCAGCAGACTACAATTTTGATTTGGTGTGTATAATGAATATACTTATACAATTTATGCCTACCAACCCTGTCATATGCCTACTTTTATAATCAACCTTTCTATTAAAAACCTCTTGAATTATTGCCATTATTTTGTAGAGAGTGGAGCAATGATATGCCACAGGATTCGTATTGCTTTGCTAGTCATAATTTGACTCTATCCAAACTTCTTCCTCAACAGATTTCGATCCACCCACCCAACCCATGATTAGTCTTGAGTAAAAAGCCCTTTTATCCCGATTGTTTCATCTATTATTACTTGTTATTAGATACTTGACTGTTATTGTTATTGCTGTTGTTATACCGTGTACAACATACTGTTTTATAGCAAATATCAATAGCCATTTTTTCCTTTTCCGTTCTGGAATCTATTATGCCTAGTTTTTGTTAGGTTATGGATTTATAGGTAGTATTTTTTCGATGCCTAAATGAACCATGAAGTGAGTAATGTCTTTTTATAAACTTGCTAAACACTATTATCATCATCATTAGGTCAAAAAGTATATAAATTATGTCCAGGAGATCACAAGGAACATTCATACCAGCACGGACGTGAACATCCCGGGAGTGAATGGTTCCAACAGAGTTCCTAGCCAGGCAGATGTACGTCTGAGCGTGGACCTCTTGCCGATAGTCTTCAGCGCGGAAAGGTGGAAAGACCAGTGCACCAGAAGCCAACACCTTTTTCAGAGAAATCAAGAAAAATTAATACATAGGTATATAAAAGTACATATTGGTTTCATACAAAATGGTGTTTTTATTATCTAGAAAATAAAATTAATGGAGTGTCATGTCATGATGGCTCGATATTGGCATATTGCATGATATGAATATGAAATGAATTGGGGGGAAAGATAAATGCAATAATGCTATAGATAAGGTGATGACGAGCTGATATTATTGAGGGCGTTGCATGTGGAGGAGGAACCTGAAGAAATAAAGAAGATTATAACTTTTCCAGGTCCACTTTGTACTCCTACTGGAATTCCAATGCAGAGTAGTTAAAGCAAGGAATTGTTAAAAACCTATATGGCCATGTGGGATGACCACTTTCAATCTTTTACTTTCTTCATTCTTATCGTATCGATCAATCCATTCATCTTTTTACTTTTTAATATGACGTGCCAAAAAATCTCAGCAGAAATTTATTTTGTAACCGAGCCAGCACTCGAGAGACCGATGAAACTACCTATTATGAAACTATAGACAGACAGACTGCTGATCGAGCGCAAAACCATAATGAAACAGTTTCCGAAGAAATCGGAATGCATAATTTCTCCTTCCTTCTGCACAAATAAGGTTTCCTTTACCTCTGAGAATTGGATATTCGCAGGACAAGCTCATTTGTCAAGAGTAAAAGCAAGAGGATCGTCGATGGCCACTTGCATAGCAAATTGGCAAACAAGCCAAGAATCATCAATAGAGAAAATGAGGTGTGATTTGTACGTGTCAATGTCTCCTGCTACTTTACTCGCTTTCATTAGAGCCCCACTCAAGTCAGCACTCCAAAAGGTGTGCCCGCTTCTCCATAACTGACAACGCTAAGCTGTGGGGTGGAAGTGGACATGTGTGATTAAATGAAATGAGTATAAACAATACTTTGCTTTTATCCTCACAAACAGATTAATCCCTTTAGATAACCCCAAATAGGAAAACAATACAATAAAAAAAACAGGGCAACAATCCCTGAATGCTAAATGAGATGCGTTTAGTATAAACCGTTACGCAAGCATCGCACGTCCACTCATGTACGTAATTAATTGTCACCTCAGTCATCATCATGACTCATGATGGATCATCGACTCCATCCAAAAGGTAAAACGTAATAGCTAAAAACCCAGTGTGATTGGATCAGTAGTAGTTTATGCTATCTGGGATATTTATTTATCCTTCTTCCTTATTGTCACAAAAGTCAGCATGTCCAAAAGGTTTGTCTGGCACTTTTCCCCTATTTGTTTTCACAATGAGGCTGCTAATTAGTATTAAAATGTATTCTCTTTATGAGGACCGTTTACCATTTTAATCTTGACAGTTCGCTCCTTTCTTGTTTACCAAGCTATAAGCAAATGAGACAGTGCGGAGGACAAATATGGGAAGTGTAATAAGTTAGGTAAGACTGAAATGTTTAGGAGGAGTAAATCGGAACTGAAAGAAAAATTGCAGCTGTGGAATAATAATTATCATGATGATTATTACTGTTATTATTATTTGTTTATGCCTGGGATGCTTTTAGAAGGACTTGTTTACGACGTGACATGATGTGAAACATGGAATGAACGTTTGGGAGGAGGACGCAATATATAACAAAACGTAAAGACAAGCCTGTAATTACGTAATCCCCATTCAATTCATAATATGTGTAATTTGTCAACTATCATTTGTAGAATGACACCGGAAGTTGGCGTGTGAAGGATGATTACATGAACTATGATATGCTTTGCTGATTCTTGCTGGATGATGGAACATCCAAAAGTAGGGAAATCAGACGGGTATAAAAACCAGAGAAGCTGAATCATCATTTCAGTCATTAGAAGGGAAAATGATGAAAAAATTTCTAACAATATGGTTCATATGCCCCAAAAGGAAGTTGGGGCAGAAATAATACGATACATTGAAATAATCCACTTGAGCTCCCCTTCTCTCCAGGAGAAACTGACGATTGTGAGAAAAAAGTATGAATGTTTCTTGGGAACCTAAGAAAAGTTGAAGGTTTTGGTTCCCCTTCAAAATGAGCCATCATCATGATTTCATCCACCCCAAAGAATGAGCCATTCAGTGTACTTTCTGATGACAAAGGGAAATGATTTTAGTTTTACCTGTCGCAGTCCAGGCACATCACCAACAGCTGTTCCATCCGCTCGAAGCCAAATGATTTCCGGTTGAGGGGTTCCTCTAGCTTGGCAAGGGATTTCGGCTCCGGTTGAATTTGAAAAGTCCACTTTTGATGGGGGTTCCTTGACGAAAACGGGCCCACCTTCTTCATCTCCACCTTGGGTGTTGCCCCGTGCTGTATAATACAAGAATATATAATACTTCAGTACAAGCATAAAAAATTTTTGTTGGGAGCATTCATGGATTCATGCACTCCATCATTTTACCATTTTGTTTGTTCAATGAAAAGAACGGGAAGCAATGATAAGTTCGAAGTTTTTTTAAGGAAAGCTTTTCAATTTGGAGTTATTGCTGTACATACTCCTCCCTACTCCCTCACTCCCTACAGAGACCTTATATACGGACTCGACTGGTAATATTATTACTCTGCTCAATTGAAAAGAAGTCCATAAAACCTGTGGAGTTTGAGAAACAAATGCCCTAGTCATAAAAATGTAGGGCAAATATAAAAAGACGAGGATTGAAGGAACTCCCAATGAACAATGCTTGTTTGAAAGGTGAAAACACTTTTTTCTGGTTCCATCAACCAAATTATTTGGCTTTATGTAAAACTTTTGTTTGGCTCAGTTCGTGCATCCAATGAATTATGAACGGTAGTTGACACTGCAAAATAATGGGGATTTTGTCATAAAATTAAACTAAAGAAATAAAATCCAAAAGGTTAAGCATGAGGCAGGAGGCTACACTAACTGTTCAATTTCCTTTTGTAAATCAACTCAAGAACATCATAATCGATTTTTTATTAGCAGATTAACGCAGTATCTTACGCATGTCATTTATCATTTTATCCAAAAAGGAAAGGAAAAACCGGTACTTCAAGAAATTACATATTACATCCGCCCCTTCCTAAACTTCATTATCGCTGGGCAGTGCAATAGCGTTTCGCACCATCATATCATCTTTCCCAAATGAATTCACGATTTCAAACATTTTTTGGCAATAAACGATGAAGACAAGTCTTCTCAACATGAATCATCTGCTATGGTAAAAACCGGCAGCTGCAAAGGTATGATATGATAACATTTCCAACAGTGCTCCGTGAATCTCGTGAAAAATCACCCCTCCTCAACCCTTATAAACCAAACACCTAACACCATGCACCACCAGCGTGAGTATCAAACCTACAGCACATCCATATTTTCTTGATCATCCATACTTGGGAGTAAAGGTTTCCTCTTGTTCATTTCTTACTCCCATCATCATCATATCAATCTCTGAAAAGGCAAAGTTTCTTACCAGAAAAATATAGATAATACGGCTCAACGGAGCCCAAATGAAATAGGGAGCAAATTTTTTATCAACAGGCTGCTGGTTTTTCTGCATTTAAGCAACATGTGGGCAACAGAAATGCCCTTTTTCCCTGGGATGATTACAGCTTTGGAGAAGACATCGAAATCCGATCGGACTACTAGCCAACCATTTATTACATCATATTCATCGTAGAAAAAAAAACTACAAATAAGCCACGCCAAGCTACAGCCAAGCCGGTGCTTCTCCTCCTCGTTTGAGCTACACACTTTTCCAATAAGAAAAAAAGTGATCATCACAGTACAAAAACGCAACACCGCCACCACCACCAACATATGCATTGTCATTCATCATCATTATCATCCCCCCATCTCGAAACCTTTACACATCTGCCACGCATTATTCTTCTTCTCAGTTCCCAAATGATATGATGCGAAGCCCTAACCAAAGTATTTAAATAGGTACATGGGAGCCCTATATCGTTATAATTCTTTGGTTATATCAACGTACGTGTCAAAATGACCTTTTTCTTTTAGGCCACACAGCGAGTAAAAATGCTTTTGAGTAATAATGGCAGTGGAGCGACAATAAGCTGTAATGAACCAGAGTAGTAAATGCAATAGGCATTGTTATCATCAAAAAATTGTTTCTGAATCTTGTCCTTCCTGTGAAGATAGAAGATTTTGAGTTGCCTATGCCTTATGGATTTTAGGATTCCGATACCACGCGCACTTTTACTTTGTCCCACACGCCAAGCCTACCTTTTTCCATTTTCGTCTGGGATGGACAGGCTCTGTGTATTGTAGGAGGGCAGATGGATGCCCTGAAACCTAACCGCTTACTTATCGTTTTAAGTGAGTGAATGAAAAAATATAAGGTTCAACTCTCAGCAAGATTACGTATGGCTACACCTACAAAAAATTTAAAGTGCAGCAGCAGTAAAGATAAAACTGAAAATGCAGTTCAATTTATGATCTACATGTTTTTCAGATCTGACAATGAATGAGTGGATAGGGTTCCTCGGAGCCCTTAAAGAAAATTGAAGGAGAACTCGTTTCCGTCAGTAGACATCCCTTCGCCTCTTTGTTAGTGTATAACCTAGATAAATAAGGGTCCTTGGTTTGGGACTTGGGACTATTTCATGTGAAATCTTTTCTATTATCATCCAGTCCCGATTGGTATTATGAACTGATTATGAATAGAAGACAGATGAACAACATGTTGCTGCATAAGCCAAAACTTTAAAAAACAATCAGTATGCAATTTGATCCTTTCAAGTCTTCCACTCTATTTTCCTCCAAGAAGGAAAAAATATCTTGAAGAAAAGAAACATCTGCCGTTTTATTTTCAAGTTTTCCCGAGTATCTTAGACGGTGACGGATGGGATAAAAGAGAAAACCTGCTTTGAATAGTAGCAATGGGGCTGCATTTTGCATGTTGCCTTCATCTTTTTTCAATACTCTATCGTTATAACCTTCATTTGCTTTTCAAATCAATTCATGAACGACGATTCATGAATAATGAAAATCAGACAGATGGAAACATTTAATTTTTAGAAAACTATCAACGATCTACTTAAAATTGTCAATAATTAGTGCGTAAAATAATTATTATCGACTATTGACTTATGCATCAACCCTACAAAGGCTCAGTTTTACATAAAACCATTTTCCTCAAAATAACTCACTTTGTTATTGACATTTAGGTATTCCACGTGACGAAACGTCAAGAAAGCCGGTAGCCGATAAGGGGAGCGCATACATTGACTACTAAACTTGACATTGAGACATGCGATTAACATTGCACAGTGAAACGACCGTCTTCCGGCGAGCTTCGGCTTCAGCCAGACTACTTCTCCGTCACTCATTAGGCATCGTCATCATTCAAGCACTAGGTTATCCACTTTGTCTGCAAAGCTACTTTTCTGGAATGTCATTGGGAGCAGAACCTAATCCTAATATAACATCGTTTATACATCTTCCAAATTTCATTTTTACAAACAGCCCCATTCATTTTACCCATACTATGTAATACTTTTTAGCTGATTAGACAAACAGACTACGGCTCACTCCCTGATGTAATAGCAAAGTGCGATATGTAAAGTGGACTAAGTGGAGTATGAATTTAGATTAAGCGAACAACTTTCCTATGCAGACCAGAGTAAAAATCACCCCTTTTCCTAGATATTTAATGTAAAATGGACCGGTAGAATACAGATAGCAAACTATCTCTCTTAAATCCTTCCCCCTCAAGAAATATGCAACGTTCTATTCCACGTTTTGCTCACTCCTACAACGAAAAACATGGTCCAGAAATAAAGCTCGATGAAATTTGGAGACCATTTCATAGACCATCATACACCCCATATTCCATATCCCAAAGCTTATGGAGCCAACCGTCAACCCCGTTACTATTATAGAGCAGGGAAGGAATATGATTGCGGAAGTGCTATTCTCGTAGCGTTGTTCACTCACATGGACCTCTGGTTGGAGTACAGTAGCTCGGAGAGTCAAGTCCATAGCATGTTATAATCCCCATATCTCTCGCACTTTTCTCATGTTTTTTACAAGCCATATCGCACCGCTTTCCCTTACACACAATAAACTTGATATCATCTGACTCTCTCTCCCTGAGTACGTTACAAAACGTTACGTACATGTATAAATATATGCATAGAGTTATACTTACCCAAATCGATATTCAATGCCAGGAGGGCAACGACACCCACCAGCAGCATTTTGATTAAACCCATGTTACTGGGTTTGAAACTCATCATTTTGTTTACAGAACTATCAATGACTTTTTTTGTCGTCACTGATGAGCTGACGGGAAATGTGTTGACGCAATCCAAATAGAGAAATGTCAAGCGGTGAGGATGGGCACAGGTAATAAAAATCTGTGCGAATCAGCTGGCGCCAAGAAGACTCCCAAGATTGATGAGGAGGAAGAATTCTGATGAGATGATGAAGTGAAGACTATGAATAAATATGCATAGGGGAAACAAAGCACTGATTAGATTAGATGACTCATCATCATCACTTTCACGTCACTTTCATTCATCACATTTCATACAATCCTGATAAAAGCCTAAGATGATAGGATGATGCGGTGAAGGTGATTTGATGGTGTGAGCAAATAGCTCGGCAATTATGAAATTGTTGATACTCCAACTCCACTGAATACACTTTTGAAAAGAAACAAAGTATGGTATGCGGCACTTTAACTTGCATGCAGTTTTTTTGCAGTAATTCTTAACAACTTCTGCATACAAATGAAACGATTGCACATAAGTACATTTCAATTTTAATGGTTTATCATTATCATCAGATTAAACAGATTGGATTTCATTCACTGGGGCACTCATTGACACTGGATTTCTTCTTTTGATCCTGTGAACATTTGAAATATGTCAGGGCTGAGATTGAAAAGCACATGGGCTTATGTAGACACCATACCACAGTAGGCTAGAATGCCGATTTAGGCGCTAGCTATACGCAATGTTAAAAAGTTGGGGGCAACGGCAGCGCTACTG
>JAQGAH010000152.1:0-71276 GCA_034696885.1 Lepidocyrtus paradoxus | reverse complement strand
CTTTGGGACAAAATCAGTCATTCACGTGTTATCCCACATTATCACCAAAATACCTTTATCTTCCAGCTTGAACTCCTAGTACAACAATGCATACTTTCACCGTTCCAAATGCAAATGACCTACAAGGTCGCTCCTCCAAGAAGCCCACATGAAAATATGTAAATACGAGCACGCGCTTCTATTTATCTCTCCTTCTCCATACACTCCCCTCATAAACAATGAACGAAAACGGCAACGACCCCTCCACCTCCTCATACATGGGGTCACTGTTATTTACTTCGCTCCCACTCTCAATCTAGCTGACTCTGCTGCCAATCCTCATTAACTCTAATGAAAACACTAACTTTTCACCAATTTTAACATATTAAATGTTCCTCATCTATACACGCACCGCTGCTGCCGCAGCCTCCACAGCTTCTGCGTATTTAGTCTGGCGCAAACTGCGCAATACAAAAGAATAATGAAGGTTTCTCTGAACACAGACATCAAGTGAATATTAGTCACTGCTCAAATTCCTTTGCACAATTCAAGAATAACAATTTCAACAGGAGTAGCGTCATCATTATCATCATCCATACATACTTGGAGTAAACATCCTTTCACTTCCCTATCAGCTATAGCTATAATGGTAAATCTGTTACAGACAATTTTTTTTTCTAAAGGCAAAAGCCCCGACGGCTTTCATCAGCCTTATACCAGCCCAGGATTATCTTCATCTTGATCAGCATCTATTTTTTTTTCTACATCGTATCTTAATCTCATTTAGCAACCTCGACATGAAAGAGATTTTTTGTCTTCGCAATTTATTTATTTTTGTTGATCTGTTTGTTTCTCTTGTTTTCTTACACGAAGAGTGTCATTCTTCTTTAGGCATTCATGAGATTGGTCTCTTCATCTTTGAAGACTACAGAAGCGATATGATAGCCTCCTCTTTTTTCTCTACCGTCAGCCATATCAATATCAAAATGTCCTCATTGCGAATTTATACTGCCCATTTGCATGATTACCGTATAGATCGGCAAGTCACTATTGCAGACTCACATTTTTTAGAACAAGACGTAGATTTTTTCCTTACATGTTTAGCGTTAACGTACCCTCCTAATAAAAGAGATGCGTAGTTTTGAGTCGGAGTAGTTGGAGTGGTTGTTTGGTCTGAAGGATCTAAACACTTTTTTATAATTTTCTACCTACTTACTACAACAAACTTACTATAAAAAACGCTACTTCGTTTACGTTGATACTGATGCTGCTGAAGCGCAGCACTGGCAATGAATGACTTTTTGGTGATGAGGATGATGATGATGATGCTGAGATTGTTTTGGGGAGCTGCCTTGCATCTGCAACTGAACCCACCGCATCCGCCTCGTAGTCCTTCAGTTGGTAAATTTTTATTTACCAGGAAGACCCAAAAACTCGATGGCTCGATAATTAACTCAAATTCAAGTCATTTCACAGATAGTTTCAGTGAAGTGGGGAGGAAAAATGGGAAAAACAACAACGTTTTTTCTGTTTTTTCCAATGGAATAATTGAAAGTGACGCTGGGACAGCGACGCTTTTCCCTGAGAAGAAATGTAGCTCACCGCATGATCATCATTAGCATGTCGTCACTTTATTGAACGCACTGGAATAACAAAACTGTAACTGGGGCTGCTGGAGCTATGAACACAAATTCCAGTTTATTCCTTATCCAGCGAGAAAAACAACGATGACGAGGATGCTATATTCGATGGTCGGTGGTGAAGATAAATGATAATGAAATTATATTTTTACATAGTTATAAACAGTTTGCAAACTTTTTGCCACCATTTAAACTCTTCCATGTAGCTATCATATACAGCGAAAACTTGAATGCTGGATATCGATCCTGCGGATCAGAGACATGGTGACGCAAAGGCTGAAGAAAATATCAGAAATTAGTGATATGGGGGAGGATAAACAAAAATAATCTTGAAAACAAATTTAAATCATGATGATAATCGTTAGGAATGATAATCATTAACCTCTCTCTTCATATATTTATGCACCCAATAGGCTTAGTTGATGATGGTGCTTTATGGCAATGATGTTGTTGACGCTGCGCTGCGCTCTTATCTGTTATGTATTCGAATGTTGGATGTCCCAATATCCCTCCTCCAAAGCCAGACTACTGTACAAATATTTGAGACTAATCTTGAGCAAGATCGCCTTCCATCATTATCATCCCATATCCTCGGAGACTCTCACACTCTGCCAGATATACCAGGATGAGAAGAGGAGAAAACAAAGATAGCAATAGGGGAAAAAATGTTAACGTGTTGCTTTTTATATAAATCCTTTCGCTTCTGTTATTGATGACGCCGATGATGATGATGATGATGATTACACTTAGATGACGATAGTAAAGCTATCATCCTCATCCCAAACGTATCACACACGTGTTGTCAAAATTACGATAGCAGCTATCATACATCCTCCTCTTCATTCACGTATTCACCAGACCACAATTTACAAAATGTTCCATGTCCAGAAAGAGTTTCCATCATCGTCATCCTCACATCATTGTCCTATCATACGTGTGGAAGCTGAGTAAACGTTGGATTGAAAAATTGTCCAACTCTTTTTAACTTGGTGATGGATAAGATTTAACGATGACTTTGATGATATGATATGATAGTTGATACAAAGTGTGCAGTTAGCTTTCTCGCTTGTATTTATTTTTTCATGTTATGACCATTACCAACAAGTGACTAACGAGCGGCATCAACACTGTTTAAAACTGTTTCAATATTTTTGCAGACATGAGAGAACAACACGTATAACAACGGGGTCGTGGAAGTGCTCACCAGAAATAAGAAGTAAGCCTGAGTCTCGCTCATCTCATAGCCATAGTTAGTCTCCCTCCCACTCTTAAATGTTATAACGGGGATGATGATGCTGATGGTAATGAGTGGAGTTATCCTTATGCTTGTTATTTTTTTTGGGACAAACTCATTTGCACTCCTCGGGAAAATTGGCCCATCTATACAGTGATGCTGATGTGATGGATTGACCAAAGGAAAATATTATCCTTTTTGGAAATATCCTTTTCACTCCAATTGATGAGGAGATGATGAGTGTGTAAGGGAAAATGCGTGCTTCCGTGCTTTACTCCACTCATGTACTAAAAATGCTAAAGGACTAGGATGCCTGGCTTGAGCTTTTCTACGTACCAGACCTAATAAAAAACGGAGCGAGTTGAACTCTTTAAGAATGAATGTCTGGTTTCACTCCCATCCATGTAGAAGCCTTTCGGGAGAAAAAAAACTCTTTACTACGCTTAAAATATCTCGTCTTATGTTGTAGAAGAGATCATATCAGAACGCATCGCATCATTACGAGAAAAGTACGTAGTAGTAAAAAAATGTATGTATATTTTCTAGAAACAAAAAATGTACTAAGCCCAACCAAGTCCAGTCGGAGTATACAAGCGAGAGGGGAAATAATACGTAAGAGATAGAGGATCAGAGCCAGACGAGACGATAGACTGGATAGACCACTTATGCTATCAAAAAATATCATCATCCTTCTATACAATGTTTTTGCCAGATTTTTTTTTCGCCACAACCGATTCGCGATACATTGTCCTAGGGATATGGACATAACATTTTTACACCAAGTTTTTTTTCGCAAATCATGCCATCCGTTAAAATGAATTCTTCAATAACATATTTGAGCGTATTTAGGCAACTCATACAAACATGACGAAAAATCTAGTAAAAAACGTTGAGTGAGAAGAAATTTTTTTTTAATATGTGCAGAAGCGTACTTGCTTATGCACAAAAGGTGGAATATGAACAAAAGGGGATTGGATTGCGTTTGAGCTCTCGCATTTTCATCGCGATTTATATACGCAGTTGCTATTTATCCTGATGACATTATGGGAAAAGATGGAATGGAGTATGAATATCGACGAAGGAGCGAGCAAAACAAAAAGTCTGAAAGAACAGTTCCATTCCATGCTACAAAATACAAAATGTTTTAGACAAAGAGGGGAATGTGTGACTTGGAGAGCTGAATGCAGCGCGACTCTGTTGCTGTTTTATCATGTAGGGATTCCCAAGTATACGGTACATTTTATAAGATGTCTAGCCAGTCTGATATAGGTATATCCACAGAGAGGCAAAAAAGGTTTCCCCTTGTTTCGCGAGATTACATAAGGAATGGAAGGAGAAGGAGGTTGTTGAGTGGTAAAAATGTAATGTGATGTACCTAAAGATGGAAATGAATGAAAACGTGTGTGTGTCTCTGCGCTCACCTCCTCCAACATAACAACATCCAAGCCCGTCCATCACTTTTGCTTATTGGGACAATCGCAATTCGCAATGGTGGTGGTGGTGTGAACTGAGAAATGGAATGGGAGGATTTGCGACTGAGTTTTTGCAACATGATGAAGGCTACCCCAGGAAGCGTGAGGAGAATGGGTTGGGGTGTTTTCAAACAAGGGTTTTCAGACCCAGACATAGTACTTTTGAGTTTATGCATCAAATATCAGGAGAAGGCAACGTAACAACGCGGAGAAGTGTGGCGTTTTCGGGGTGGGATTGCAAGTTTGGAAAAGAATTTGGAATGGGAGATGATGTTGGGTGATGGGACTTCATGTAGATACATACGAGGAAGTTTATGTGTCTGGAATGATCTGATCTAGCCCAAGTCCATGTTACACTGTCTCGGTCCTTTTTTTAAAGTAAGAGCGACCGGATCCAATCTGCCGTGACAGTAACAACAGAAAAGGAGCGCTGCGTGGAGTGGAACGATGGGAGGATTTTTTCCCTACTCCGCCGCCACGCCAAACTGCGCTTTACAACTTGGATAGTAGTAGAGTGAGCGAAGGAGTTGCGGCTTTGTAGTAAAATAGTAAAAACGCTTTTTACTCCTTCGATATATTTGGTTAGTCATTGGTGTTTTTTCTGCTGATGACTATGTCGTTGTGGTATGGGTAGACAGATACAGCGCAGCGTGTCTGGGAAGGGTTGCGGATGTATTGGGAAGTTTGAGGAGTGGGAAAGAAAAAGAGGTGTTTGGAATGATGAATGAAATGTCGCTGGGAAATGGATATGAATGTACGACTGTAAATGGGCCAGTGTGTGAGCTACATCATGGCAGATATGAAATACGAATGTAAGCATCCATCATGGTTAGTTGGCTAATTAATTAAATTTCAGGTTTGATATGGAATAATTTATGAAGATGACAACTTTTATATAACGATAAAAGAAAAGTGGATGTATGAAAGGTGGCGATAGTTGACATATTGTCGTATGCCTTAATTATAATTATCACTACCTGATATTTGTCTTTTTATACAGTATGCATATGAAAAGATCCATTCATACATTTTCAAAATTATTATATTATTATTACACTCTGCATTATTGGCTTTTGCTAAGACTTTGTGATTCCTTCTAGAATGCTAATTTAAATTAGCTCATTTTTAACAAAAAAAAGTAAGCGTTTAGAGTGAGGTAAAAAGTTGTCATCAGAAAGAGGAATTTTTTATGTAGAGATCGTCTTGATTTCTGATACCTTTGGAATAAGCAAGTTTTTAGTTAAAAAAAAAGTTGATTTTTTGATAAGTTAAAAGTTGTTCTAAAATATTAAACTCTTTTTGGGTATCGAATGAATAGCAGGTTACCACTTTACCAGTCGATAGGTAGGGTTGTTAAAAGCATAAGAATTAGATTGGGTTAGGCATCCCTAATTGGAAAGCCGGGTGAATAATAGCGTTTTTACTGTAGCATGATGCCCAGAGAAATGACAAATTATATCATAGACAGGCTGATTAATTTACATGATTCGACATTATTTTTACAGAAAGGTATACATATTCATATTGTAAAGATATTGAATTATAATTATAAAATGGTTTACATAGGCGGCTAGCACACCTGGAATTTTATTACAAAATATTTCTGTCGGTATTTGCCGAATGGTCATGCAAATGTCAACCGGGCACTTTAGGCATTCTTCCGGTCGAAGCCCCGGACTGGAGTCAGAATAAAATTTCCTCGAATAATTTTGCTTATTAAAGCAAATTCGGCTGGGTTGTTCATTTTTTTCAGATCAAATAAGCTCCTTTTATAGAAAAAATTCCCAATAGTATAATTGTTTGCGCACAAATACCGGGAAATAATATTTGCCTGCGATAAACTATATAATACCAACAATGCTAGAGTACTAGCAGACCATAATAAAAAAGTGACTTTGGGAATTCATGCAAATCAATAAATTCATTATAGGTCATAGACTCCTGAGTCACCTTTCACATTTCTGAGAAATCTTAATGACTCAACATATCTCAATTCCTTAGATGAAAACAATTTTCTGCACAATTATCCTTAATTGTTTGACCTAACTTTCTAAAGTTTGTTTTATCAAGCTATAAAACGTGGTCTATTAACGACACAACAATTAAACAACCGCAACGTCCAGACCAGAGATTCATATACAAAATGTTAAAGTGCATTAGTTTAAACTTTCAATCTCCGCTCATATCTCTCCAACTATTACTTTCTTCAAACCCAAATCATACTCAAGAATACAAACCGACTTTCACAGCACTCTTGCGGGAAAACGACAAAAGTTCTGTCTCAACAGCTTCCCCGACTCTCGCTAGTACAAGCTCAGCCACAAAGATCTCTTTGGTGAAGGCTGAAAATGTGAAAGCGAGCCGAAAAACCCAGCTGCAGCTATAATGCTTCTGCTACCCTCATGCCCATGTTACTTTGTCCGAATCTAGCCAAAAAAATGCGAAGCGCATGCAATGCAAAACCATTTAAGTGTTTCTCTCCCCCTCTTCCCGTTCTCCCTATTCATTATAGAACAGATAGGGTGACTCGGTGCCAGGAAGAAATTGTCCGTCTCAGTTCCAAGGTTGCTTCCCATTCGTTTCATTTCGTTATGTTCAAGTCTGGTCAGCTACTTATAAAGTAGTCTCCTTTCCCCCATTCTTTTTTTGCCAGTTCTCTGCCTCTCTGCACTATTGTTACAATTTACATTTGAGGACAAACGAGCTATAGTGGCTCGCATACGTAATCCAATATCCATCCCCATTTAGATGCATATAAGTGCTCTACGCTACTTTCAAACATTTTCCAACTGCGGAGGAGGCTGGGCTGAAAAGTGAATTGTCGGAGGATATTACATACTCAGCAAGCAATCCCTGTTGGTGTCGTCGTCCTCTAATACACTTCCACAAGAGCTGGCTCAATTCGGAGAAAGAGTCTGCAGTCGAGTGGGGCTCTCCGTACTTCCTGTGTGCCAGGCCATCCTATTCGTACCAAAAAACGCCCGAATTCGGATTCACGAATTTGGGATTCGACCCACTACCTATATATTTCCTCCTACCATCCCACGGACACTTTTTGCTGTTCATTCATCCCGATGCTTTTATAACGGTTGTGAATCACACTGGCTTTTTACGTCTTTTTTTTCTTTCCAAACTAAATGCATATCGTATTACATGGCATGGAAGAGAAAATCCTTTCGTGCTGTCACTTTACACTTTATGTTCGCTATATTACCGAAATGTACATTTGTTTGATGATGGTGGTGGTGGTGGTGTTTTTTTTCGTGTTTATGTCCACCACTGTCTTAACTAAGGACGGAACATGCATTGATTACCCTGGCCAACAACATGCGGATATGATGACATATTTTATTGATACGTGTGTGTTCTCTTCCTCGCCCATAGCCCATGTTCAATTAGATCAGAATAGGAGAATATGTATCAGGGAATATGGACATTAACCCTTTTTTCATATCAGATCTAAGCTGATGTACCCCTTCCTATTTTTATTTCGGGATTATGATTATTTTATGATTATTATCATCCTCATCCTTCGATGTGAATGCCATATATTTGAAACTAAATGTAGCAGAGGCAGAGCCCTATATGCTCCATTGGACTATTACTTATATCACATACTTATATGGTCAAAGTTTTCCTTTCTCTTGAGCCCCTGTTGTGAATTGGGCTCACGTAGAACAAGTTGGTACTTTTCCCCAGTATTATATCCCTTTGTAGGAGTGACAGTGGTGGATTTGAGGAGATGGGCCTTGCCAAAAAAAAAACGATGCAAGTGTATTTGCTTTGTTTCCCATAGTAAAAAAGTTTCTCTGTAGTGCATATATGCACGTAATAGGGATGCCGATGGGATATGGTCTCATGAATTGTTTCAAAGGACGAACTAAAGTAGTATATGAAAGCATCAAAAAGATAGTATGGAAGCCTCATATATGCATAGTGGAATATGAAAATGGGAAGTGTGTTGGATTGGTAGTCCTTGTCCCTTGCCTTGCTTTTTCGCCTGGCTCTCTCTCTCTCTCTCTCTTTCTCGGTTGTACTCTCTCCGCTTTTTCTTCCTCCTTTTATTTCACTCCTCTGCTCATACTGCTGCATATACATTGGAGAGTTGGAAGTAGTGATTCTTATCATGAAAATCAGCAGCATCAGAAAAAAAGCAGAGGGAGAGAGTGGCTCTGTCTATGCACTGAAAAGTCCGAAATCCGAAAAGAGTCCCAGGTATAGTAGAGTGCCTACTGGCCATAGCATTTCATTTTTATATAATAGTCTGATATTGGATGGAGTAAGGTTTTAATCCAAAGGAGCGAGAAAGGAGTATATACGGGAGAGTTCCACCTTCTCTCTGCTGATTGTGGATATACCCGTTTTTACTTCCTTCATCTCGTCCTCACCTTCACTCCACAGTTCCACACTTGTATATAAAAATCCTTTTCTACATGTTTCCCTTTTTCGCAAAAAAGCCTAATATTATGATATAATCCATATAAATATATGGAGAGCTGAGGGAACATCAATATCTCCGAATTCTTCTAGTATGGTGTGGTGGTGGTGAGCCTGCTTCTGCTTTCTTCATCTTTTTTCATCATCATAATAAAAATAGGGGAAAAAAATTCTTTTACCTTTCGAGCTCCGTATTAAATCTAAGTGACTTTAATAAACACGAGAAAAAAATAGCACTTTCGTCTCTGACTGCGAGTGAGCTGTGGAGTTTCCGCATAAGTTGAGCTGAAGGGTCGAGTGTTGGAGCGAAGTTGACTATAAAGCTGACTATAACCTTCATTTCGTTGGATTGTGGGGAATTGTGTATTGATTGGGAGACGTTTTAAGTGAAATAGAGAAAGAAAGAATCGTGGATTGGAATTTCACAAAAAAATATATACCCTTTTCCCTATATGAAATTTTTTCTTATATACGTATACTTAAGTATAAATATATTTAAGTAGCTTACCTAAGGTTTTCTTTTTATAGAAATCGTTATACCATCCGTTTTTTCCTACTACCCACTATCCACCGTCAATAAATATCAGTTTTTTTTGAGAAAGGACCCCACCACCGTCTTGATTCACTAGTATGCTGTGATTAGTTTTTTATTCCTTGATCGTGGTCGGCTGGAGCCGAAAAGGTGGCATGAGAAAGAAGGTGTTTTTTTTAAAGAAAAATGTGCTAGCGAAAGAAAGGAAAATATAGTCAAGAGTGAAAGGTGGGCAGACGGGGATTTAAATAAAATATGTATATTTTTTATTTTTAATCATTTGTAATTTTATATAGGTTGCTCCTTGAGCTTATATATAGCTATCATTTCTCTTTTGTCTCCTTTCTTTTCCCGTGAGCTATACGTATATTGCCACCGTCACGATTGATAGGGACGTCACTGAGAAAGAGAAGGTTTGATATGATTTCATGGTCGGGACATTAAAATGTGAAAGTTCTATTAGCTTTGGGAAGCTTTGACCGGACCTTCTTGACCTTTCTTCTGCAGTAGGGAAAAGTAACTAAGAAAGTGTGAGTTGGATTTTCATACGTTGTTTCGTTTGATATGAATTAGTTTCAGAAGGAGAAAGTTGACTGTGAGAAAATTTTTATTTTTTTGTGATTCGTAAACAAATATTCGTATTTAAAATGACATACTAGAGTGGGATTTCCAACTGTGACATTGTAAAAGACAAAAACTAAATAAAATAATTACTTTCAAAATGAAATCTCGAATTAATCAGTGATCAACCATAAAAAAGCTACAATGACGTGACTAAATGTTCAATCTCAAGATCTCCCAAAACTCCGCCTTTTTCTTCGAATAAGCCTAATCAATTCATCATCAGGAAATTTGCAAACCTCACCCAACTGGCAGTTCCTGGTTTTGTCATCATTCCACCGGAAGCAATAACTAAGCCAGTGCAGTGGTTCTTGGTGGTAAGTATACAAGCAGTTTTGCTTCATTTGCAACATTTACAAATTCCCGCTAATTTCCACTTTCTTGTATTACATCTAAATACTTTTAAAATGCTTGAAATAACTTGCAACTGAAATAATTACTGTCTTATCCTCCTGTGCAAAAAAACACAATTTCATGCTCTCCTACAATTTAGTCATACTCATCACAGCAGCAATGCAATCAATACCAAGTTTTTGCACGTGAAGTGAAATGAGCTTTCTAATTTGCCATTTCCCACGTCAACATTCATAACATCCTCAATTTTTTTAACATAAAAAAGCAACTATCCAACTCTTATTTAAACTTTTATCCTTCATTTTGCGTGATAACGATCCATGCGTCTTGTCACATGACAGCAGCTGCAGAGCTAATGAAAACTGTAATATACCTACTTTTGATCCACGCTAATGGGAATGGGATGGGTCGAGCATGGCATGCTCCTTTTATTTCACGGCAGCTATCGTAGTCCAAAGCTTTATAAAAAACAAATCTCTGCATTCTTTATCTGGCAGGTTAAGGTTAGGTCTAAATTAAATATATTGCTTCCAATTGTCTTCCCTTCCTTTGTTTGTTTATTGGGATGGCTGCGTATTTGTTCTGCTGTGTGCTTAGTAAAAATAGAGTAGACACCGCATGTTTCAAACTGATTCCCCCTTCTCTCGTCTCTCGGAAATGGAATCATTTTGAAGGACGATAGAAATTTTTTCAAGACATTCATGTAATCCACATTGATGGGGGAAAAAGCTGACGAAAAAATGCCACAAAAATACATGTGCGCATAGCAAAGTCGACTCCTTTCATCCTCTGATTGGAACAAGTTAGGTATGGTAATTTAATAAATAGCTGTAGCACCATTCCAATCTTCATAAATGCGGTGGTTTGCTTCAAGACAGTTGTCTTTTTGTGCTCTAATTTTCATGATATATGGCTCCATGCATCTCTTCAGATGTCCTGAATATAGGTATCTGGGTTTAGAAGTTGGTTAAACTAGTTGTGCTGCTAATGTTGGTATTAATGCCAGTCTGTGATGATAACTGAAAGAACAATAAAATTGGAATTGATGTGATGTGCCCAACATGAAATAAAAATGTGGCAGGATAATTTCCTCACATAGTTTCCTCCGTCTGTTGATGATATTCTTAATTATACTGTGAACGGATTGCATAGCTTGTTGAAGTTTTTCCGCGTGCCAAAGTGGTTGAAAAAATGAGAGTTTTTTTTTTCTCGAGCCAAGAAAACTGCCGAAAAACGCACTTTAATGTTGGATGCGATGACTTTGCCCTTGTCCTGATAAAACTTTGGCGTCCTTTTGTTGCCGTTCAGAGTTAAAAAAAAAGTTTTATAAGTTCTAATTCACCTGTAGATGGACTGAAGGCAGGACTGCTAATTTGTTATTCTACTTAATAAATAAATGCAAATGTTTTTATATTTTATTTAGTCATTAAAGCAGTAAAAATCACAGGGCAAACTATCTTATGTATATTTTAAACATCAATTCCTGAATCATGCAACTTGACTTTCTCCTTCCAAGGCATATTTCATTTGACTTTCCGGGAGAATTATGGACGTATTGATTGAATATATTCACATAGCTGTCCACATACGAGTCTAAATAAAATTGTGCTAAAAAAGTAGAGTATCAATTTGCGTAGACAGCTTTGGTGAAAGTGAACAATCAACCAGACAGAGAAGATTTTCCTTGTCTTTTCAGTCTAGACGAGGAAAGCACTAAACCCAATTCAATCTGTGTTGAACTTTGAAGAGCTATATATTTCTTTTGTCTCAATTCAAATGAAACCAGAACACCTACATACAAATACTAATAAAACTTTAGAATTGAATGGCGATAAACAATCAATAAAACTCTGGTCGAGATTCTTCTTTCACCTAATTATGCATACGCCTTTACTCATTTTATCTATTTCGTCATCATTTTCCCCTGTATTTCTGCCAGTTTTACACCTCCGATCTTAAAAACATGTTTTTAGCAGCTATTCCAACAACAACAAAGCATATCATATCATTATCAAAAGTTTACGTTTCCCAACTCCAACCACTCCTGAGCGCTTTTCCGCTTATCCGCTCTTGATCAGCCAAGCACAAACCGTACCATGTCGGTTGCTGGCGCATTTATATCGATGCAAATCACTGATTACAGAACGTTACTTTTGAACTGATAAGCTCGCTCCGCGCACTCTGCCGTCGTTTCCACCAGCTCAAGCATCTTGTTCTTCAGTAGTTTTTTTTAAAGAGATCACTGATGAAAAATCAGTATCTCCCACTGCAGATAGAGCGCTCCAACATCTCCCATTCTTCAACTGATCTTAAACGCTACTCCAATCCCAATTACCTCCCATATGATTCTCTTGGCAGCCTGACAAGATATCTCTGTTAAGATCAAATGGATGCAGTATAATATTGCGGTATCATCATCATCATCAGTCGTGCTTGTGCTTTTTACCCATTTTCTGGAAATAAATAAATAAGTAAATAGGCAGATGATGCGGGCAGGGGGTAAAGCGATAGAAAATTACTTTCGCATCGATAGCCCTCTCGCAGTTTATGACAAGACGTGTATTTCCCTAGTCCACAGACCACGTCATTAAACAAAATCATTTTTCGCCAAACGCAAAATCAACACCGTCCTCCCATAGAATTGTTTGAGCCCGGTGAAAGTAGGTAGCCACTATAGTCAAAATGGCCTTCCTCGAGTATCTTTCTTTGTTACGTGTATCCGTTCCAGTGGCACTTCAATTTTCTCAAATAGCTTATTTTAAAAGAACTGTTCTCTGCAGATACAACTAAAAGTTTCATCTTCATATATCCAGAATATTGCATATGAAAAGTGTGTGATCTTTATGATAGCCTTTATATTACCTCCTGATACTAAAATATTTTTTTGCAATATCCCATTTTGCACCCTATAATCTCCATTCCCATCATCATCATCATCATCATCATCATCATCATGCTCATCACCAGATACAATACAGCCTTTTATTCCCTGTTGCTGCCAGGCACAGTGGCTCTCTATTTTGCATAATGTTGATGAAGAAAAGGATTATGTGGGGAGTTAGGGCTTGTTTATTTAGATCGCATAATAAGTAGCTCGCTAAGCTCTGGAAACTTTTATATGCTGTAATCTCTGTATCCAGACATTATTCGGGAAGGGAAACATCCATAAGTAAACGCATACCTAATGCCTTATCATTAGACGGAAGAACAGAATAGAAAATTACTTGAAAGATATGGAACATGTGGATATCTAATATACATTCCCAGCTTGAGTTAATAATCAACACATGAAATATGCATAAACTCATCCTCCTTCCCAAACCAGAAATCTGCCTACTTACCATGAAATTTCGCCATACCGTCATGCACCTCCACGATACACTCCTTCTATCCCGACAACCACCTCCATAAGCCTCCATTTGAGTCTATAAGCGATTGATCCTCCCGTAAAAAAAAAATCTCCCCCAGCTTGAAGCCGAGCGAACCCAGTGCAGTGACTGTTATCAGATCAGCAAAAAAAGATCAGATCAGTTCAGTCTCTCGCATCATACGTTGCAATTGCAAACTTCCACCTCCTTTCCCCCATCAGCAGCATCTTCTCTTTCATCTCCTGCAGACACATCATGGATGTCAGCAATTCAGCATCTTGTTCCTTCCACTGATTGCCTTGCATTGTATTGTGAGACGGTTGAAAAGAAGGTAGTTAGCAAAAAAGCTTTCATAATAGTTTTCGCTCGTATTGTGCTCGGAATTGGGAAGCGACATGAAAAAAAATTGCTTAACATGCTTTTTCAATAAAGTTTAGAAGGAACTATATTATTGTAAAGAAAAAACACACGGGGAGAGCTGCAGATTAGCTACCTTGTTGGTTTCCATTCTATCTTGACACTGCCAACTTTGCTACAGCGTTATCCCTCTCCTGTAGGAACTAAATAGGAAGCGATGAATTAACCAGTCAACATTTCCCATGTAAAATACATTACACAACACGAACGACACGTCTTACATGCTCTCTCGTCGCTTTGTTGTTTTTTTATACGGAAGTTACGGTTTACGCATTGAGGAGCTGTGGGAACTCCAACTGAAAGTTTCATTGCATAAGATATCTCGATCCTGATCCAGATATTTGGAGTAAAAGTAGTAATATCTGGTACACGGGACACAACTTATTGGTTTCGCACCGATCCCATATATTCCATCTCGTTAAGCCTCCTTCAAAAATATCGCCCTTCGGGTTCTCTCCCGTGATGGACTACATATCAGAGGCAACAGCCGGCCTATCTGCACAGTGAACAATTGGACAGGACAGCTCAACGAGCTAATCAAAAAGTTTTGTGCAAGCGAAGCGGAAAGTGTTCCGTGAGGAAATGAACTGAGAGTTGGAGAGAGCTCGCAGCTCTGAACATAAAATATATCACAATATCATATTTAGTCAATCGGGACAGATCTGAGAAAAAAGGATAATCATCCATAAAGAACAAGTTCCATATTTCTTTCGCAATTGTGCAGTTGTTTGACAGTGCGGCAATTGTAGAGGGAGAAAATCAACATCATAAATTCTCATGAAAATATCAAACTTCTCCAAAGCTGGGAGAGTTTGACTTTTTTAAAGATTTCGTAACTCCTGCAGTTTTAGCAGGAGATATTATTTGTTTGTTTGAGAAAAAGGGGAAACAAAGGGATTTTATTCGGAAGCACGAGCGAAACAAGGAAGATGAAGATGCTTTCCCTCACTTGATTAATGTGCTGGCACATAAAAAACGCTTGATTGTGTACACGCTTGTGCACCACCGTAACGTGTTTGATGTCCTCTTCTCTCATTCCCCAATTACTGGCTGGTTCGATGTAACTGGGTTTTTTATATCGTGCCAGAAGACAAAGAGGAGCAGAACTAAGTGGGTAAAACCCACTTCCGTATTGTGTGCTGTAGTGAGTGGAGCGTTGAAGAGAAAAGGCTGATTTTTTACAGTAATTGAGGACATTTTATATTGATAAGGGGAAGGAACAACGTCTCTGGTTGTGTAATATCCACCGGGTTTTTTTACCACCTTTCTTCACGGTGGTCCGACATTACGATTTAATTGATTCGGGATGGTATCCTACCGGCCAAGAAGTATTGACTTGGTTTAATTATTGGGCTGGAAGAGATTGAACTCAGCAAGAGCAAAAGGCTGGAGAAGAGTATTCCAGGTTTTTTTGTGCCATTTGGGAAATCGTTATTGGAGCGAGGAATTTCTCTTGGATTGTGGATACATTACTTTACCGAGTTTTCAGGAGAACGCCTTGATTGTGAATTTAGCTTTCATGAATAAATAAAAGAGCGAATTGCTCACGTTTTTTCAAGAGAAAAGCTTCTTATTCACAAAGAGAGAAGTCAAAATGGGGATGGGAGAAGGGCCAGGCTTCACCACGAGTGAAGACTTTTGGTCAGTTTTTCATATCAATGGACTCTAATTATAAAATACATGAAAACTAACCAAAATGGAAGTTTTGAATGAATCTAACTTATGTTACATCACCAAACTATTCATTCATAGAAAGTGACATTTACATAGTCAAGCTTTGGAACGTTTTATGATAGTGTTTGTGTGAAAAACGTAAAAATATATTAACAAAGTGTGAGTGTGGCTACACGTTGGATTTGACTTGACACTGATATTGCTTAACTGACTATCGAGTTTTTCAAGTGTAAATGCCAAGTTTTTATTATATAGTTTTAATACTAATTAATAATTATAATTAAACTTGTGTTTGATTGGAGTGATATAAACTTCAATATGAAAGTCTGCTGCTTATAAAATTACTTTATAACTTATTAAACAAGAACTTGCCATGATATTAAGAAAACTATTTCTCGCTATCTTTTGGCATTCCCCAAATTCAATGTGTCATTTTGCCTTTTTTATGTTTGCTTTTGTGACTGTGGAATTTATATGCTTTTTGCATGGTCTGAGTTTAATTAGTGTTAGCAATGTTAATCATATAATTTCTAATGTAATTCTATCAATGGGCCTGGGAATAGCTTTCCGATCCCATTGAAGTTAATATGTATGCTTCATAATATGACCTATCCCTATTTATATGCTTGAATAAAAATAATTTAATTAACGTGACCTTTACTGCTATCTATAAGCCTTCCTTACCTATAAGCACATCCTTTGCATTCCACCTATGCAACTTCACTGTTCTAGCTTTTTTGCACGTCTCATTGAAAGGAAGAGTGAAAAACTTCTTATAGCAAACATGCATCATGGTACACGAGCTCATTAATAAAACCCCCACATTATACATTTATTATTGATTTCTGCGCTAATTACACTTGTTCAACTGTCTAGTTTTAACAAACAGCATACACGGATACAAAAAGACTCAAAAGTGTAGCCAATCCATGTAAATGCCTTTTAGTCGTAGCCTTACCAAAAGACTAGAATTTTAAATCAATTTCCACCTCTCACTCGATATCCAATCAATCCCTTCATCAAAATAACTAAATACGAGGATTAGACTCAAAAAACGAAAATAAATGTTGAGACGCCGCTTGCCTGCCGATTGATCTCCAATTTATCATAATATTATCATTAGCAAAAACTTGAAAACACTTTGCTATTCGAAAAGGCTGTTGTTTTCCATTCTGAAGGTTAATTTACTAGTCCCTCCTACGTCAGCATCCCAATAGTGAGAATGCACACGAAGAACAAAATCGTCGACAAGCGCATATTTTTATTGCAATCCTTTGCTCTCATTGTAGCGCTTGAGTAAGCTTTCATCTGCAGAATGGACTCCACGCTACTGTATAACCCAAGATAATAATCTTTATGACCACTTAAAGTCCATGTGTTGAGCAATAATGTTCTGCACTAAACACCTTCCCTTTTCATTGGCCTCCTTTTGATCTTCTAGCCCATTATACTGCATCTCACTTGAAAAAGTTGAAGTCTCCCCATTATAAAAATCATAAGCTTTTTGATGAATTTCCTTGTTTGCACATTTTCTGCATTAAAAAAAAGTTATTTGCAAAATACCTACCAGCTATATGGATGGATGGATGGAGCTTTTATTATGCAGTTGCCTATTATTGTCTGCAATTTTTTTGCAGTTACTCTACATCTAAACATTATTTATGTCTACAAGAAAAAATCGTGAGCATTTTTTCCCTAATTTTATGTATCTACTTTGTAGCTTTTTGGGGAAAATGTGCTTTTTATAGATGAAAACAAATATGGATTAAAAAACTGCAATGGCTTTGCCTGCAGTCAATCTGCTCTTATCAAATTACAGTAATAATTAATTATATTGCATTACATCCGAGCTCAGAAAGTGAAATGATATGGTGTACAAGTACAAGATACAAGCTATCAGGTTATTTCTACCATGTACAGACATGCCCCATCCTTAGGCAGAGAAGAATTGATAATTTATTTATTAAAAAGGATTAATATCGCGGCTTGAGGCAGTTTGGATTGGATTGTGGATGCCGCTATAAGCCCTTCATCGCAGAGTATGAAAAGGAGCATGACGCATTGGCTCAAATTGCATAAAAGTGGCATTGAAAAAAGTATAATTATAAATTATCATTGTGTCAGTGTTTTCGGATTAGCCTAGTTTTCTTCCAAAAAAGAATACATGTTTTTATTACGTATGTGTGGGGTGGATTACCGTTTTTAATCAAGAGTGTGGTAATAGTAATTTGATAGTTTTTTCGGCTTCCCGGCCCCTCCTTAGTCTCGTGTAAAGTTGTAATTTAAGACTCGTTTTTTTATCCGTGAATTCCATTACCCTTGGCCCTCATGTGGTATACGTTGGTTATAGTGATCCTCTCAGTTTGACTAGTTCGGTTCGTCGTCTGGAAGCTCCTTTTGGTAAAATGGTCGACTGAAGCGTGTTTCCCCTCGCTGGCTAATAGGTGCCCGAGCCCCCATCCGAAATGGTAGGTTTCGTCTCATCATACATGACCTTGTCTCTTTAGGACATGATATCATATAAAAACTTATTAAAAATATGGTGGCTCATGTTTATAGAAAAAATATTGGTTTTTATACGATATGCCGAGAAAAACGTAATTGAGATGAGTATGAGGATGGCAGTGTGAAAGTAGCAATTTGCTATTGTTACCGGAGCCCTTCAAAACTACTACGCTTTTTATTCAACACGCCCTTTGTTTTCTCTAAAAAAGGGCTTTTAGCGAAAGACTACACCCATTTTCATCCTTCTTGGTGAATAGATTCATATCATTATCCTATTCTCACTATTCTACGCTTAATTAATGACTATGGATGATTTAGAATCCTAGTTTGATGAAGTCTTCCATCTAGAAATAATAATAATGTGTATTCAATTACGCGAGAAATATTACCCATATGCAAAGTGCAATAGCGTGCAATTAACAGCAATTTGCGGTATTCTCCGTTGTGCAATATGATAACTTTGTATAACAGCATAATTGTTCTATTCGGTTTGGTAGACAGCTACACTTTTCAATTTCAACATTTGATACGATGCTGATGTGGCAAAATAGCAATGTCACCACAGTCGAAATTAAAGAGGAGGAAGAACCCATATACAAAATCCGCCGGAACCGGATACATGAGCTAAACTGAAAGCCCGTATTTTCTCGTGTCCTTGTGAATTAATTAACATATTTGACAATCCGTCCATCAATCACTAGGCGTGCTGTAATTAAAGTCGGCTTTCGGGAAAGTTACGAATTTCATGTTTTTTTTTACAAGTCTTCGTTTTTTTCACAGTGAAAACTAACAGTTTTATGTGTATGGCTGTGTGTCATGTCATGTCTTTTTAGTATCGGGGCTCGATTATAGTATGAAAGCAGACAGAGTTTTTTTATCTCCTGAATATTATGAGCTCTTTCTCTCTTTTATTGTCAGCCACTGAGCCCCTACCTATGCATGGGAGGGTGACATCATCCTGATCAGGGAGAAGGCGGATTGGGATAATGGATCGTTTCGTAATTTCATTATCATGGCTAAGGCTAAAAGTATATTTTGGAGAAGCCATAAGCATACTTACCAGACTAGGATGGAAGATAAGATGAGGATGATTACGCTAGATTATTTCTCTTGACATGACAGCAGTCTCAGTTGATGAGATGAGAATTTTTAGCTGTAAAAGTTGTAACAAAGAAGGTCATTATGATTTCAGAAGAACTTTATACAGCTGACAGCCATGCTTGGCTACTCAAGTTTCGATTGTTAGCTTGGGAAAAGGGCTCGTGATAAGACGTAGTGGCAGTGGCGTGGCAAGAATGCGAATGGAAACGTTATATCACCATCATTCACTCCCTGACTATGTCCTCATAAAGTTTCCTCTTGTCTGTAAACCTGCTTGGGGAGGAGATAGGGAGAGAAAAATGCAAATTGTGCTATGTTATGATGATCCTCATCCCAACTCACATTGTCCAATCACCGTTCTAAGGATATATACCAGGGCTTGAGTTGATAATGATGAGACAGGCTTGCTGAACAAAGAAGTTTGTTCTAGCTTTCTAGGAATTTTTTTGAAGTCTCAAGGTCAATGGAATTAATGTCTCGTATTTTTCCCTGATGAAAAGAATGGCACACCGTAGATAAAGCTCTGGTGACACAAAATTCTTTCGCCATGCATCCGTTGCAAGAATACATTAATACATTATGGCTCTAAGCATGTTATGATGTTTTTGTTTTTACAAAATTGAGAGAGAAAACCCTTTTTTTCCAT
Source organism: Lepidocyrtus paradoxus (assembly GCA_034696885.1). NCBI lineage: Eukaryota > Metazoa > Arthropoda > Collembola > Entomobryomorpha > Entomobryidae > Lepidocyrtus > Lepidocyrtus paradoxus. The sequence goes on along the minus strand of JAQGAH010000152.1, from coordinate 51,296 downwards.
GGGATGGGGAAAGAACGGCTGTTGGGTTCGTGCAGAAAAAGTCCATGCATAGTTATGGTTTAGTTGAGGAGGGAAGGGCAAAGCTTGTAGTTAACCTTTTCATGTAAATTACAACTTTGAGATAGGTAGATCATTCCCTAACAAAGCTATCACTCTTTTCCTGACATATTTTGAGTTGGGCTTAAGTTCCTCTGTGAGAGCCGTCAGGAAATTTGATAGTTTTTGTTATCTCCTCAAAAGTTTTTCTTGCTCGTTCTCGCGATTTTCTCCCCGTTTTTTTTGCATGTGAATATAGTAAAGTTTAGCAAGTTTTTTTTTGCTCGTTTGGATTGACGTGTGCGAGAGTGAAATGGAGAGGCTTGCATGCATTACCGCTAGAATTGTTCCGCTTTTGCTAATTGTGATGATTGGGAATCATAAAAATTTCGGGATGTTTGCCCTACAGGATATGGGAGGGAGAATAGCGAAAATTAAGAGGGGATAGGGTGCTCATTCCTAAAGTGACTGGTGATAACGATGGGAGCAATTTTGTCGCTAAAAATACATCGGCAACGTGCCATTTTTTTAAAAGTGCTTTTCAAAAATAGTTAATTTTTTGGAAATACAGATAGAAGCTGTTGTTTAACTTTGGGATTGGGAATGTTAGCAAGCTTCTAATGTTTTTGTTGCTCAAAGATTTTTTAAAAAGAACTTTCTTATGCAATACAAAACATTTCAAAAATGAACAAAAAACATTACAAAAGTCGAGGTTGACTGATGGAAAATGTCGATGACTTAAACTCAATGGGTCTTTTTATGTTCTATTCTTTTAAAGGTTTCATTGCCTAACAAACTCAATTAGGTAGATTAGACACAATAAGCGTCATTCGCAAACCTCAATATTTATTGCTTCACCTGGGCTGAAGTCTGAATCTAGCAACGAATTAAATAACAGTTTAAGCACACTTTCTTCCAAGAAATTGTCGTAGAAACTTTATTGAAGAGAGTGAATAAGTAATTTCTTAGAAAGTCTAATGGCAATATACATTAATACTCCTTTGACTTTTCATCCTCATTATATTAACTTGACATTATATTAACAGTTTTATTGCAATATTGCTCTTTCCATTGCTTATTAATATATTTAAAGTAGATTGCATCCTTTGGCAATTTTCTGCTACATCCTCCTTTACCCAATTTGAGCATTACCGTTTTAACACAGTTAAGGCAAAGACGTTTACCGTAAACTAGTCCTCTGAAGCTTTCTTACTTTTATTTCCTTCCTACTGCTGTCTGGTTAGTTGATGTGAAAGCTTATCATAACTTTATTTGCCAACTTACAAAATGAAATGACATTTGAACAAAACGGGCTAATACAAAAAGAAAACGAATTATCCTATTTGACGAAGCTAAATTACGTTTTTCCTGGAAATTTTTTTCCTCTACAGGCGGGTCATAGTCGAGAAACGGGGTAGCAAAGACGGTGGTGCAACAACAACCGGTGCGGCTAGCGGGGAAAGCAATAATAACAGTGGTGGAGGCTGTGGAGCTAGCGACGATCAGCAAAAGAAAGTCAAAGCGAACCCTAACAATGACGAGACTGTTGAGCAACAATACAACAAGAGCAATAGTATAGTAACTGACGTCAACAACAATAATAACGAGAACTGCTTTCACCACATCACAATGACCAGCGAGGATCTTCTCCAGCCGGGTCATATAGTGAAAGAAAGATGGAAGGTGGTAAGTGACATGCTCCAAGTATACTATGTCATTATATGACCTTCCCTTCCAAATGCACATATCATGTTCCAAGAAGCTCTCAAAGAGAAAGAAGGAAATTGCCCAATATTTTCCCCAACCAATTCATAAAGCATTGCTGACAGTTGTGGGCACTGCAAGCCCAATCCCCAGTTGTATTATTTATCGATTCCTTATTTTTCCCACTTTAATTCCCCGTCCGTCATCGTAAACCCAGCATGAGTCCCTATTCCCATGATGTTTCATATCTTCACATTTTATTTATCCCTTTAGGTAAAGAAGATTGGTGGAGGTGGGTTTGGCGAGATTTACGAAGGCGTAGATCTGGTCACGAAGGAGCAAGTTGCTCTCAAGGTTGAGTCTGCGAAACAACCGAAACAGGTGCTCAAGATGGAAGTGGCCGTCCTCAAGAAACTTCAAGGTGAGCCCTTTTGCCATTAAATGTGTTCAAATGGATTGGGATAAGAACATCACGATCCCACTTACTAACCATATGACTGTAACGACCACTGCTAGTCATGATCATTCAGCTTTTTTTATCTCTTCCCATGGCCGTCACATATGTTATGGGGTTATATTTCATAAAGGATTATAGCCACTTTGAGAATCGACAGTGAAAATATATAGTTTATTTTTTCAAATAAGTTCCTCCTCATCTTTCTTCTCGTTCTAAAGTCCATATCGTTCAATGCTCGATGGCACTTTGCCTCGAGATCTTGGACCCTCGTCAGAGACTTCAAAGTTAGATGTCATTTTATTCCATAAGTAATTTGTCATTTGTGATTGATGATTGAGTTTGGGGAAAAAACGGAGAGGAAACAAGTGTGCATGTACCTACTGTAAACTCTTCAAAAGAAAAAAGTTTCTGGTCTAAACCATGTCACGTCATATATTTCCCCTACGCTCTCTAGCAAAACTAAGTAGGAGAGAAAAAAGTATTTTCTGTTTGGGAACTATATGACGTGGGGGTGATTGGTGGCTGTAGGTGAAGAGGTAAATCGGGAAGTTTTTTATCTGAGATGGAAGTAGACCAGGTAGGTATATCTAATATTAAGCTAGATTTATCTCATTTTCTCCCTTTTCATCATTTTCCAACCGGATCTACTTTCTGATAGGTTTTATAGTCTACTGCTCCACCATATGAAGGAAAGGAAACTTTCTTTCCATTCAAAAGAATGGAAGAGAAGACGTGATAGTTATATGTTATATGCTATAGCTGATGATGATGCTGATGCTATAGCCATATTTTATGTTATATAATGGCAGTGTAATATAACTTGGATGGCCCATGTGCCCATTTCTGTCTCCATTCAACATTTCCTTATCGCTTAATAACATCAGCCCAAACTTTTTATATTACTTTGAAAACACAAACAAAAACTATTTCCAAATCAGAGAAAGGACTCGAGTTAGTCAGAGTCGGGAATTGCATGAATGTCGTGATCCCTAATTTATATTTTTTCCCTTGGCTATTTACCTAAAGGAAATTACGTTTTCGTTTCTTCGGATCCTCTCCCCCGTCATCGTAGTCGTATAGGTAGTGCAATCACTTCATTTCATAATAGCACCTGCGAAACTAATGAGATAAAAACAAAAAGGGATTTCCCCATTACTGTCCCGTGGGGAGAGGATAAAATAAGTTGTGTGGGATTTGAAATGCGGAAGCTACTCCAATTACGTCAGTTAACAACTCCCCTTTTGCTCCCTATAATATCCTCTTTGTTTAGGGGAAAGATGGGACCTGTCTATTAGATAAATGGGAAGGGGGTAAAAGGGAGATAGGAAGAAGTAGGTAATATCAAACGAACTCTGCATTTTTACGTGTTTTACGCATGTTCCTTGTCATGTCATGTGCATCCTCCACTTGAAATCTATTTTATGGGATGAGTGTACTCTATGCACCGTATGTGGCGTATTGGAATATTCATTAAGAAATTTCCCCTTTTCCCATTCCTCTCCTTATCTCACTTGGCTTCTAACCGGAAACGCCCTGTTCGTTTCCAAAGCCAGGAATGAATAGCCGAAGATAGGCTAATAAATAAGTGGAAGTCAATGATGTGAATGTAGCAGAAGCGTATTTGATGTGGGGAAACGATCCCCATAAATATACACACACACTTGGAGAGAGACAAACGAAAAGTGCGTGTTTATAAAATTTAGCGAGATACAAAAAATCCCTCATGCTTCCAACTAAAATGGGATGGATGGATTCACATAAAGTTTAATGGGCGCAGGCAAAAAGTTGTGTAGGTAGATAAGATGTTATTACCCTTTTAATATAGATTAGATATTGGCATTAATATAGGCAATTCATAGGAATAGGAAGAGGAAGACTTTTAAAAATCTTTCCAAGCTCCTCTTTCACTCCGCTCATCTCGCTAATAATACGGTTGATGATAAGTGCCTCCATTTTATTACCTTTCCAACCATCATCTCCTTATCAATATAATTTTTTGCTCTATAAACCCCCCTCTTAAATAAATTGTTTGGGGATGATAAGCAAAGCTCGTAAATTACTAGGCAAACAAGCATACAGCTTTTATAGGTGACTACAACTATGTGAGAAAGTGACTCGAGCTAATTTCTTGTTATGTTTTAAATAAATGTCACTCTCCAAGCTTAATATTACGTAACTAGCTTGAAGAAAGTATGTGGCTGTGATGATGATGCTCACGGATGCATATGATAGTGATGGAGGAAAAAAATGGATGTAATCTTGGTAAAGAAGAGAAAATATTTTTTTTATAAACAAAAAAGCTCACTCAAGTCATTGACATATGAGAGGTAACTCACGATGCATTTCCCTTCTAGTCAGCAACTTCCTTCCTGGTATTCCAAATCTGGCTTCTCATGAGTCGTGACTTGAGTTCTTCTTGACGGGCCATGTCTTTCTCCTAAGTCAAGTAGGGAGCTGAAATTGCACCGACAGACAGACGATGAGGGAACAGAACCAGATATATAAATAAATAGTTTGAATTGGACAGGCCAAAAAAAAATCTATTTTTTTCTGTGTTAAAATATCAACGTCAAAAATATCCTCTATGACTTGTTGAGACACTGCTGCTCCTCCTAATCCGCTTTTTTATGGGTTGGTGAAAGGGGAAATGTATTGATTTCCCTGATTCACAATCCCAATACGTATTTTGTTTGAATAATGGATGACATGCTTGCCGTTAGGTCAGTGAACCAGTGTTTATGTGTGCTTCTTTCAATCTGCTTTCTTGAAAAATATGATGATTGTTCGGCTGTAGCTCCCTTTTCCCTTTGATCCGTTCCTCTTTTACTTGCTCTCTTCGGTAGATATTATTTAATGAGAAAAATTAATAGTGCGTGTAAGCTAACTACGGATAGGATTGGTATTGGTGGAGGAATCGAGTAGATAAGTCATGTTATGATGTGTGTGGTAGAGGTTACCTGAACATATATCTATCCCTTTCCATCTCATAAACTTTGGGAGGAAATCCCCATAAATTTTCTAAAGAAAATAGACAAATGGGTGGAATATGATAAAGGAATATATACTGATTGATCGTGTGCGCAGGCTAGATAATGTCGTCAGGCTAGGAGCCACTACTGGCACTTTGTCAAGCTGAAGAGCGTCATGTTCATTAAAGATAAGACGAATTGTGATTTTCCCCAATGATCATAAAGATGATTACATTGTCACTGTCTCCAAAGCTTGATATCGGAAGAGTAATGATTTTGCTCCCACAATTCGATTATTTTTTCCCCTCCCCATTTGGGATTTTGGATATATGGATGGAACTCGAGCTATGATGTATTTATGTATGAAGTTATTATACAGTGAAGAAAAGATATAGCACATTAGCATGGCATGAGTCTCTGGCGTAAATTGAGCCGCGAAAGGATTTATGAGAGTTTAAATGGCTAACAGAAGTAGCGACTTTACAGAATCTCAAGGTATTCTTCCTACTTGCTCGTCTAGCTCCTTTGTCACTGATGATTTTTTTCTATATTGCTTTGCCAATGACAATAACAGATGACAATGACGATGGTATGAGCAGAAGCGATGGACGATAGTGCCGACGAAAAAAATGCCGAAAAAAAGTGTTAACTACGTTTGACAATCCTCCAGTTAATCTGATCAAGCAAGAAGGAAACTGAAGCGCAAAATATATTTCTCAAGTATAGAGAAATCCTTGTTAGTTTTCACCTATTGTCTTATCTTGATAAGATACGACAGCGCGTTCGCCTTAGCTGTGATGACCCTGCCTAAGTAAAAATGTTAGCATTTTTTACACGCGAATTTCCCTCGAAAAATTGCTACATGCTCTTCTTATTGCAACTACTCTAAAATTAGCGTCTAATCTTATCCTATATCTTCCATTTTGCTTATAGGTTGTATCATAGTTGGTTTTTCGAAACTATGTTGATAAATTCTTATCTCTCCCCACTCATTCTGGTTTCTTTTTCAGAGAGTGATGTGCTGACTCTAATAAAGCAGTAGGGAAAGACGGCTGTGTTTATTTTTAAAACCACTTTTACGGACATTCTTAACAGTCATGTTTGTATTATATTATTTGTATAGGGCTTCTGATGGTAAACGATATGATGATGAGTTGCCGATTTTTTACGATTTGTTTCTAGCTTATTCAAAGTTGAAAGCGTAATAACTAGAAAAAAAAGTGAGTAGAATTTGTGAGTAAAACAGGGTTTCTTTGCTGGAGCTGTTTTTTTGCACGTTTTGATAAAAAAGCTACTATTACACTTTTGGGAAAGTGCGTGCGTTAAAAACGGAAACTGGCAGTTTATTTGGATGATAAAAAACTGTGAAATGGATCTATATGAAATGAATGCTTGAATGATGAATGAAAAGTACGGCGAATTTGAAATAATGTACTACGTACAAACAAGGTTTTGTCTATATATCGACGTTCTGGTCTTACAAAACTAATGGGATCAGTTCTACTTTCCTCTGACTTTTCTTAAAGTATAATTTAATTCTCCACTGCATTGTCAGCAGCCAATTAATTTTATAGCCATGAGTGGAACCATAGAACAGAGAGAACAAGGCCCATTCACATAAAGAGAAAAATCCAAATTAAGTTTGAGAATGAGGGCAGAATCCTCTCCTGTCAACAGGGAAGATGACATGGAAAGAGATGTACTATATTGAATCAATTAATCTACCACAAACTTTTATCGGAAACGGAGAAAACTTTGGAATTATTTGGGTTAGGATTCCACTTCTCCGCTACCAAATCATAAGAGCTTTATGGCGAACATAAAACGCTAGATAAGATTTTTTAAACCCCTTTAAACTGTCGGTGGGAACGATTTAATAAATTTCCAAATTATATTAAAGCTCCCTAAAACCCCGGTGCCTAGACCATTTTACGAGAATCATCACAAGCCTCCCAATGTCCCAATAAGATTGGATTGGTGTCAGCCGAGTGAAAGTGAAGGAAGGTTATTAGTGCGAATTCATTTCCAATTCAAAAATAACCCACGAGGATATGATAACCAAGCGCATTCCCATAAATCTGTCCTCATCCATCTGAAAATAGCCCAACAATATTTGGATTAAGCGTATTCCAATCCCAAAATCGAACTCGCTCACACACTTTCCCCTCATATTATAAGTTGTCTTCCCTCTCCTCCCCTCATTTTCACTTCCATTACCATTCATTTATCTCAGTTTAGCACTCGGCTGAGTTTACACTACATCTCATCATCCTCCGCATCATTTCACTTCAAAGCTATGCTCTCAATCTAGCAATAATATTTAACGGGATTTGAATGAAAAACAGATAAATACTTCCCTCGGTGAAGGGCATCTGTCATGTAGGAACACATGGAAGGGGTATGCATTGGGAAGCTCTAGACACACATTTTTATATAAAATTTCGCTCAGTTTATAATAAAAAAGTATGTTCATATCCCTAAGCATCTGCAAAACAACCTCTTGTTGAGTAGGAGTGCCTTTCCTCCATGTAGATTTCGAGAGTCTTCGAGAGACCAACTTTTTAATAGATTGGAATGGGCTATCTAGTCCATTGGATCTGTAGCATGTCATTATCATTCATTTTTTTTAGACTTACTTTCTTCTTCTTTCTGAGAAGGCTTAAATATCGCCTGTTCGGGAATACACTTAAGACGTGTATGCCAGTGGCAGTGTTCTTGGTAGTTTGGCAGGCTTCGCTCTTTTCAAATGCAAAACTTCTTTTTTTTAGTGAGGGAGCAAGATGATTGATGATTTGTTATGTTTGCTCAGAGCTCTCCTCCTTCTTATCCCACCCTCAAGACAGAATACTATTAAATATAGGTAATAACTTAGGTATTAGCTTCGGATATGTACGTTACAAGAAAACTTGTTCCACTCGGGAGAAAGCTGCAAGAAAAATGGTGGGAGAGAGCTTTGAGCCATGAGCCGTCATACATAACTTTTCCTTCTCATGAAAAAGTGCCTACCGCACTCCCTCAGGACTGTTTGACCTCATGCGAAATCGAAAAGCACTCGAACAAGTTTTGTATGTGAATAATAATCTCAAGTAGGTGCTGGTAATATGGATGATCATTAGCATATATTTACACTTCTGAACTTTTGGATAAAATGTAGGTGTAAGATGATGGATGGGAAAGGTGTAGGGATGGCGTATGGAAGCATACACTAATATTGAGAAATCAGTGGAATAGCGTAGTAGAGTATGTAGACCTGATTCTTTTTTGCAAAATACACGATCATTTTGATAAAGTAGAGGAAAAAACCAAAGGGAAATGTATACAACTGCTAGATTGAGGGAAAAACCTTAAAGATTGAAATATATATTGAATGGGGAAAGTAGGCCAAGAGTAATGACACAATGTAAACATACGAGGGAAAGAGGTAAGAGCAGGGAAACGGGAATTGACAGTGAGACATAAACAGTGGGAGAATTATAAATCTAGACAAACTGCACACTTTAGAGAATTCATTGAGATTGACAATGACTATACAGACAGCTTACAGGAGAGAGAAAGTCTAATGAATGAAATGGGATTGATCAATATTTATAACCCCAATTTTAATCCTCTTGTCAACAGGGAAGGACCATGTTTGTCGTTTCATCGGTTGTGGACGAAATGAGCGGTTTAACTACGTGGTGATGCAACTCCAAGGTCGGAACCTAGCAGAGCTGAGGCGTGCTCAACCCCGAGGAGCCTTCTCTTTGTCAACGAGCCTTCGACTGGGACAACAGATTTTGAAAGCGATCGAGAGCATTCATGAAGTCGGTTTCCTTCATCGGGACATCAAGCCGGTAAGTTTACGATGGAATTTGAGCTTGAAATATGACCAAAATGCATCCGTCACTGTCCATAATGCAATCAGCGCCAAATACCTATATGGTAATCCTGAAATCTGCCAACTACAACCCTCGGGTTACAGCAAACTGAGGAAACCAATTTGCATTAATGTTCCTTTCATGTTTGTTTCTCTGAGGCTGGTATATCTCTTCATGGAATCGGATTGACGTATTTCCTTGTTTTTGCTGGAAACTCTTCTTTAGAATTTCATACGACGCCACGGGGCGTCTGGCATTTAGTGCCACGGGGTAAAGTCACGTTCTCAAAACGTTGAAAATACAGCACAACAACAGTCTCAGCATAAAAGACTTGTAGCTATAATCATAATATTATGTATCAAAGAATGCATTTATTTTATTCCCCTCAAGTTTGCTTACGCTTGGGACTCCCGTTCAAAAAAAATGAATTTGTAAACAATTAAACTGTTTACAAATTCAAAGGAAATTTATGGCTTTCCTTGGAAGTCTAAACCAACAGCCCAACTATTTACATTTCCCTTTTCATTGAAACCTGCTCGGAACCGTGTTCCCGAGCTCTACATTCAGCCCGTACCATATCTCATTTCCCTTGCAATTTGCAATATCAAATTCCATGAACCAAATAGCTTGAATATCTGCATCCGCTCCATTACAATGCGAGGTTTTTTGTCAGCATTTCATTTACGCTGTTTGTGTCTTCGGTGTAATCTGCATATTTTATGTCTTTCGTTGGAAGGGGAATGAATGGGTTTTCCTTTGAATTGAAGCCTTGCAGTTTCAAACGGGATGGCTAAAGATAAATCTGAAGATTGGGAAAATAATGGAATTTTCAGAGGCATCATCCGATCCTTCCCTTCCTTTATTTGAAAGCTGGAGGGAAAAATATGTGTCATATCTTCATTAGTTTGCGCAATATTAGCATTAAATTTACACATAATTTCCATGATAAAAACAGTCATAGCCAGATAACCATAACTCACAGGGGAATAAAAGGCAAGCATTTTCTTTAAAAGCTGGTTTTGGTGACGAATTGAGTTGCAAAATGGGTATTTCTGCTTGCACAGTTTCAGACAGTTCCTAAGCCCCTTGTCTTTTCTCACAGCCATACAGATAGGATTTCTTTATTCCTCCTCTCTGTTTACAAACTACATCTGCATTGCACTCTGATATCTAGACAAATGTGTCATGCCTGCTCGACCCTCTTCTCCCAAGACTAGAGGCTTTACGGGAAAGATGTGGAGGAAAAGGGCAGAGAACCCATTCACCATTAGAAGAGTAATTTTTTGGAAAAGTGACAGGAAAAAGCGGAAGATGGGCATAGAAAAAAACTCCAACTGTACCGGTGCTTGGTGTAGTGGTTTGTAGCTTTAAGCTTGTGAAGCTATTTTATAAGGAAATGAAAAGAGATCTTATCTGATCTTCCCTTATCTCACTCTGCTTTGTAAACATTGCTGCACTGTAGGTTTTAGATGCAGCGGCAGAGTGCTATTCTCTGACCTCATTTTCCATCCCTGTTACGCCAACAAAGCAAAAGCTACAACCGTTTCAAGAAAAAGAGTCATTTCTCCTTTTCATTTGTCTCCTCTCACTTGTGAAAAGCTTTTACTTTATATTATAGTCTTTTGAATGAGGATCCCAACCCCTTTTAAACTTTTTAAGTATTTATGAAAACTCATATCATACTTCTCTGACCCTCTGCCAGTTTGCTGAGATACTTTTTTACGTAACAAGTACAAAGGACAAATGTCATCCTTTTAGTCCTGCATCTCAATCAGCAACGCGCTCCCAAAGACTAATTAGTCCTCTTCAGAAGTTTCATGACGAGGACTTGAAAATAAGCCATTAATTTTGAGCTCGTTTCATTTTCCCAATGGTAGTTAGCTCGTCAAAACAACAACAAACTTGAAGGGAAGATAATATATATGGATCCAATGAATGTCACATTACCAGCGATGACTGTCTTTGTAATGTGATGCCAAAAAGAAGTTATGAGCTGCTCAGCAATGTTGGGCAAAATACGTGTATTTTAAATACAATTTCATTTTATATCTGTTATTTGTACTTTGGACAAATTTTCCGAAAGGATTTTACCCAGCCTTGCTGTTTCTTCGATTCCATCCTAGTCAGAAAAAAATTGCTACATTAACTTGTGTAAACTACTTTGCAATTCTCCGTACTTTTTTCTAATGATGTTCACACATCTTCTTGACTTTTAGTAGGGATAAGTTTACTTTTCAGTCTTGAGACGACGAAGACGACACTCGTTTCGTGGTCAGAGAATCATGCCATGCTTAAATAACTTTCGTGTTTACTTTCAATTCTCTCAGAGCTGAAATGAAAGAAGCTGTCGATTGATGAGCTTACATAAAATACAAGGTTTCTGTACAATAATGTAGGGCTAATTGCCGTAGATTGAGGAGAGATATGACGTTTTTTCTGCCTAGGCCTCTAGGTATTCCCTCTGTGCAGATGCTAATGTCTGTGGGTTTTGTACGTGAGTGGCTCCCCTTCACACACAACCAGGAGACCTCAACCTATTGGCAATGATTATTAAGGTGGAATTGAACAAAGTGGGACAACTGAATGAATCCGGGAGAAAAAGTTGGTAAAGTTCTAGGGAGAATATTGGGATGCTGGTTTCACCCACCAAGTCATTCGGGTTAAAGGAAAGTATCCAATTTTGTGATAAATGGCGCTGGAAATGAGTCGTGTAGCTGGAAAGATAAATTAGAATTTATCTGCGCTGCGTGTTGCGCTTTTGGGAAGTTTTTTTTTTCGGCTGCCAAAAAAATGACTGTGTTACGTAGTATGATATGACTTTTACTTTACGCCAGTTTCATGGAAGAGCTCATTTGAGGCACGTTTCTCCTCACCTTGAACTGTTTACTTAAGGGGGATAGCGATGATGATTGCTGTGCACTGAATAATGAGTTGGAGTGTAATAAATGGGCCATCCCTAGTCGGAACTAGAGCTCTTCCGTTCTTCTGACTATCGCCATTAGCTCATGACTCCGTCGTTATGTTTTTATATTCCGTGATTCCTCCATTATAATGGGGGATAATAAAAATGGATGCAAAAATAATGTTAGAGCCAACAGCGTGCTAATTGAAGATGACGTGATGAATAAACTGACTGCTAATGGTTGTGTAATATTGTGATAAAAAGTTTTATGGATTAATTTTTTTCATGTTTTTTTTGCAGTCTAATTTTTCCATGGGACGCCTTCCACACACTTGCCGGAAAGTGTACATGTTGGACTTTGGACTCGCTCGGCAATACACAACAGCCACCGGCGAGGTGAGAGCCCCAAGAGCTGCCGCTGGCTTCCGTGGCACCGTCCGTTATGCCTCCATAAACGCACATAAAAATAAGGTATTGCTTACTTTAGCAAATTGACAACCCATTACTCATCTATTTGCATTAGCTAATGGGCCCAGGATATAATATCAAATCACAACTTTCTCCCCAACAGGAAATGGGCAGACATGACGATCTCTGGTCACTTTTCTACATGCTAGTCGAATTCGTCAATGGACAACTCCCTTGGCGTAAAATTAAAGACAAAGAGCAGGTAAGAGGGTATTTGAAATGAGAGAGGAAAAAAGCTTCCATATTCCATATCATATCTCCCTACTTTCTATTTTCATACTAGGGGAAGGTCGCACTCGCATAAATAATATTTTTTACAACGCACCCATGTCAGATATCTAAGAAGGTTAGCTGTCTAAGGCCGGCTTCCTTCCATTCAATGATTTAATGATGATTAGCGAGGGTGTCGAGTGATGAGATCCAGTTTACAGACAATCCATCAAACATCTTTGCATAATGTGATTAGTTTTTTTTGCTACTTTTTTACCTCCAGTTTTCTCTGTCAGTTATAGCTAGCACTGACAATACCCACACAAGCCATGCCAGAAAGAAGTAAGTCATTTCCATCATCATCAACAGACTCACTCCCCCAAACATTGACGGCTTCAAAGTAGGTGGCAGGATAGAGGTCAACGGTGTTTTCTCGTCCTATTTTTCATCCATCATTTCACATCCTTTATTTGTCAAGTGGATTTTTTTTGTACTTCCTTTTTTACCTCATCATCCCCGCCATACCGCACCGACACGGACTGCCGCATCTTTCACTTCACCTGAAGTACAAGTGGCGTAGAGGAAGCAGTAAAAAAGGAGAATTGGAGCTTTGGGAATTTCCCTTTTCCTCTTTTACAATCCCCATTCCATGCCTATTTAACTGTTATAATTACATAACTTACTTTTAGAAAATGGGATAAATCTGCCGTGTTATTTCCCCTGGTTGTAAACCAGGCTCATAAAAGATTTTGCATGGGTGCATGCTCTCGATGATCATGCTCGCCGGTTGGGGGAAAGGAACTACATGCCAGGTTTGAAAACCAGGTTGTTGTGTCATAAAACTCATTGAGGCTCTTCATTTTCTGGCACTTATTGGAAATTGGAAAGGATTCGTTTGAGCAAATTTTCTTTTCAAGCTAGAGCCACAGGAAAGATGAAGATTCTGATCTGATGATGTTGATGATGATGAGGACGTTATATAAAATGGATGAGTAATGACAGATGGATGTTCTATTTGAATAGGAAAAAAATTGGATATTATTATGGTGATAACGGTAATTTGATGAGGAAAATGATAATGTCTGTCGACAGTCCCATGAAATGAAAAGTATGTCATGTCAAACTTACCCAAACCGACATTTTTTTTCTCATTTCAACCAGGATATTAGACAGTCATGAAATGGGAGAAAAAAACATGTAGATAACTATATTTTTCATGATTGATCATTTAATAAGGTCTGAGCAGGGGAAAAGCATAGCATGATATATGACGAGTTGGCAGGGGAAGGGTTCAGCTAACTATAGAAAATCCTTCGCCTAGTTATCATCCCAAGAGAGTGGCGCATTCAGCGATCAATGATCATTCATTGACACCGCGAAAAGGAGTTGATTATTTTTATGAATAAAAAAACTGTGTCAGTTTATGTTTACCTGAAAATGTGTGTGGAATGATAAGGGTAGATATGTGAAGGAGTTCACCTTACCTTAGTTTACATTAGGGTAGAGGTAGGTCCCGGCGCCGCAGCCGTCAGGCTCTTGTTACTTGTCAATCTTGTCATGGATGTTTACGTGATCTATTTTTTGATAGAAAGTTGAACCGAAAGTGATACAAGTCAAGAGAAAACTAGTTTTGCCATTTTCCCTCCATTCAATAATAAAAAATTGAATTTTGAGTCTATATCTATTTGCTTTTTTTTGCACAGGTTGGTCTCATCAAGGAAAAGTATGACCATCGACTGTTGCTGAAACACCTTCCGTCAGACTTTAAACAGTTTTTGGATCACATCCAGAGCCTTGAGTATAGTGACAAGCCGGATTATGCCGTGAGTGGAGTGAACATGCTTTATGATCCACTGACTATTAAAAATAGGATTTTAATCGAGGAAAACAGCTCAATAACGTTTTGGCTATATAAATATTATTTCTAGATGCTCGCTGGCGTGTTTGAGCGATGCATGAAGCGCCGCGGTGTGAAAGAAACGGATCCTTATGACTGGGAGAAAATTGCGTCGGAGGGGAGTGCCACGTCTCCACATCTTACGAGCAATCCTCCATTGGCCAGTGTCACGAAGCCTTCGGGGTACAGTATTCCTTGTTTCTTCTTCGTGAAATGACTGGTTATAAAAATTGTCTTAACCTTGTTGACATTTTGATATTTGCAGAAGACTTCTTACAACAGAAAATGCAGACGAAAATATTATGGCCAGTTTGGATAATAACCAGGAGAATATTGAGCCTAATGACAACAAACATGTTGAGGTGAACTATAATCAATGGATATTTATATTGGATTTTGAAGGAGCAGATTTTACAACTAACTATGCAATTTTTATTGTAGGGTGGGAGGGGAGACTTTGATGCTCGACGAAGAAGACGACGAGAACAGTACATGCTGGACAGCGTCGGGGGAAGTGGTGTTCAATCTGGCACACTCCCAGTTCCCAGCACAGTCAACAATCAAAACGAATCGACGACAGCCAATAAAGATAAACTGTGTCATAATAACAACACAGGTGAGTCCCCCAAGAGAAAAAAGAAGGAAGAGCAGGTCGCGGCGAATAAAATTGATCAAGAGGAGAACAAGAAGGATCCTAGTGGGAAGGAGGATAGACTGGAAAGTGGAATCGAAGTTGATGCGGATAATGTGATGCAGGTAATGTGGTTGGAATTTAACGTTTTGGTGACTTATTGCTCAGAATGTAATGAATTTATAATGACAATTTTACAGGTAAATTTAAGTGGCCGAAGAACGCCAGACACGAAGCCTGCTGTAGCTCCCAAGCCAGCAACAGGCTATCGTGGACCTAATAAGAATCTTGTGCGTTTGAAACTCACATCCCAGCAAGACGACACTGAAGCAGATGACGCTGCCAACCCAGACTTAGTTAGTCCTCGTGTTAAGGAAGTAACAGAGACTCATGACTCGTGTGCTTACGACTGTGGAAAAGGTACTGCCAACATGTCCCTCGCCCTCTTGATAAAAAAACTAATGTAACGATAATGTGCAGCGCAAGTAACCATTTATAACGCTTCCTAACTCCAATTGCTCAGGCCGTGACGGTGTCTCAATCCAATCTTCTGTTGACCCAGAACCCAAAGAGGTGGACAGTGGAGCCGCAACTCCAAACAAAGAGGGCGCTGGTACGCCCGTCGTATCAATCACAGGAGGAAATCCCACCGCTCCACAACTGGGTCGTAGGTCCCATGGCCATGGTAGTCATGGCCTTAGCCGCAGTCGCTCCGGCCGCGGCACCCGCCCATTCTCCCATCCTCATGCTCACCACCACGGCAAGAGCGGAGACTACTCCATCACTCAATTCGCAGAGATTGATGATGGGAACGTGTCCGCTTTACAGCAGATTACCAGGGGCGGTGGCGGTCTCACCTTGGCTTCCCAGTGGAAGTCCCAATTTGACGACTCTGAGGAGACCGATAACGAATGGAAGGGGGCAGAGCCTCTACAAAGTCCTGAGCATAAGATCATCTCCATGAGTCAGGTATTTCTCTACAGACTTATCAACGCATAAAAAAATCAATCATTTTTTAACAGTCCCGGCTACATTATAGTTAAAATCATCAGTAGTCTTTATTCCGGGCCATTTTTCTTTTGCAACGCGAGCATTTACATTTTAAATCCTTTTTAACGTTATATTTGTGCGGTGCTACTCCCTTAAAAATACGCCAGCGATATACTTATATTCTTACTTTGACTTCATTCAAACCATTATTTTCAAGTTTTTCTTCATGTTTTATCCTCTTTGTACTAAAAAAAGCTTTTTTCAAATAAGGAGGGTCCTTTGACCCCTTCATTTTACCATTTCTGATTATGATTTTTAGCATTACCTAAAAAACAACTATTGTTATTTATCATTTTACTGTACTCTTCCACTACGGAAGTTTATCTGTAAACCAATTTGTTTATTACCATTTACAATTATGTTGTAAACCAAAGCATGTTACAGTTTTATCCTTAAGTTAAATTATTTATGTAATTATGTTTTTGTTAAGCAGGCGGTATACTATCTTTATGTAGAGTTGGCTCCGTCCTATTTTGTAAAGTTATCAAAAATAGTTATCGATTTTTCTGGAAAGGTATGTCTGTGTACTTCAGTTATAAAAATATATATTTTTTAAATTATTGTTTATTTTTTTTGAATGAGTGAAAAAACAGGTGCTTTTTATATTTTAAACAATTAAAGTATAATTTTCCCATTCTTGAGGAAGCTGAACAACTGATTATGTACAATCAGGATTTTTTTAATATATTTTTTTTCTTATGTAAATTTTGTTTAAAAATGCTTTCTCCTTCTCTTTCTCTGATGGAGTGCGTGCGTGCTATATGAATACTACCACACCAAATCAATCAAACTATATATGTTTCTCTGTATATATTTTTTTCTCTTTGAAACAAAAAAAATCGCTGATTTTTTTTATAAAAATTGCTGCTCCGCCTACGCCCGCTTTTGTGACCGCCTGCCTACGCCGCCACACTGCTACCATCTCGCCTCTTTCTTTACTCGATGTTTTCATCACCGTTTTTTCGTCATCCCTTCGAGAAAACTATATTTTATTTCAAATTATGGAATAAATCATAACGTTGAAATGAATTTCACACCAATTTCGACACTGGAATGGAAAATCATAAAAAAATGGATGGATGAATGAATGAAATTTTTTACAATTAATTTAAACAATAATTGTATTTAATTTGTGTTCTCCTGTCTTTGCTTGTTGTAAAAACGTAGGAGCCTACCTACCAGATTATGGTCAGTGAAAACTCGCATAGTTAAATGCGGTAGTGTAGTAGGCAAAGAAAAATATTTTAATTGTTAAAATATTTTATTGAAAAAAAAACATTTTATGAGATAATTAACTCGACACTTACATAAAGTACAGTATAGTAGAGAACGGAGATGTTTTAACTCATTAATGGTTACCTAATTTCAAGTAGAGATGTTAACTTTGATGCTGTTAAGATAAGCCAGCTGAAAACTAATGATTTATAGACAATTAGCCAAATAATATTCCGCTAACTATTATAAACATCGTTTCATAATAAGAGTTCACTGTAAGAATTTTAGAGGAAACGTACATAAAATGTGAATACGTCGGAGGTTATATAACACTATGCAAATATTTACTCAACTCTCGTACACTTAGTCTAATGAGGCTATTAGATGAAAAATAACTAGTTTTAACCGGAAGTTAATCAAGTATGACCCTATCTACTTGCGAATGAAAAGATGGTTGAGTGACGCCAGGAAAAAAGATGATTTATTGATGATGTAGGATAGTAGGATTACATTAGGGTAATTGCTGGTTTTTTGAGTAATTTATAGTTAGCTATATTTAATGTAGAAACACTTTTTCGTACTTCATTTTACATATTATTGAGAATACAGCGAATGCTTTTGTGTTTTTTTTCTAGTTTACACGTGGGTTATATGTGATATTTTGTGATTCGCAGTAGTGAAAGTTGAGTCAATTACTGGTAGTTGAGTTAGGGAAAAGTCACAAGTTATGAAAGTTTATTTATTGCGTGAAGTCGATTAATACTGGATTCTAGTCGCTAAAATTACGGCAGAGACAAAAATGATTAATGATTAATCAAATGAAAAATTACGAGAGCAGTCAAAAAACGGTTTACTGAACAGAAGGGAAAGTTTTAAATGTGTACATAAAATACATTTTTATTAACTTGATGATGATGATGACTCTATAACTAACTTTTATGTAAAGTAAATACTCTAAGATAAAAAATTCTAACTTGTTAAGTATAGAGATGTATCAGAATGATTTATTTGTTAAGATAATTTACACAAAAAAATTATTGTTAATACAAAAAAACTTTGCTAATATAGCTCACTTCCAAAAACTAAACAGAACAAGAACGTTTTTTTTCTTTTGCTGCTGTCGTTTATGGGATCAAAAAAAAAATAAAAAAAATATTTCAATGATTTTTTATTGAGTTCAACTGATATATCTATATCGCCTCTCTCATCCGATGATCTTGTTGTTGTACCTGAAAAATTTTTTTTAATGCTTTTATTTTTAAACCTGGAGGGAATATATTTGCATATCGTTTTGAAACTCAGATCGTTTCATGTCATCATCCGACAAAAAAAATTATATAACCTTCGACTATTCACATTTTATATGCCCTACTTTTTCTGTCAGGCTGTGTTGTAAATGTAACTAGGACTTAGGATTAGATGAGGAAGTCAGGGGGAAAAAATCACGACCAAACACCAACATTCATGACGTTGACGTGTTCTAATAACAAACTACTACCTAAAAGTCCCGACCCATATTACCCACAATTTGCTTAAACCTAAGAAATTCCGTGATTTGACAATGTGAGGAAAACTGCAAATTTTCGAGTCAGTGACCTTGAACAAAAAAACGTTAGGTCGACCTTCACGAGCTTTGACATACCTAATGACATAGTTATTGTGAGCTTCTGTCATCACCTGTGTAGGCTCCTACCTCGTTAAAACACCTGAACATGAAACATGTCATAGTCAAAGTAACTTGGCAAGATCTACTTTCATTTGCAATTTGAAGGATCATGTCTCGAGTTGCCTCATTTGTATACTCATGTCACTACACAACACAGCAACAACATAAAATTCACAAAACTCATTATAAAATTATTGAATGGACGAAACTAATTCATGACTACAGCTTTCATATGGCTCATAAAAATAAATCAGCACAATTTTTGCAATACAAAAATAATATGGAAAAGTCAAAGTAAGAACGTAGTTATTGTATTAGGCGTAGAGCTTCCAGTTGATTGGCGGCCGCAGCCGCAAAAAATAACGGCTATTTAATGCATGATAACATTTTAAACCATGATGAGAACTAGCAGCACATACTTTACGGCACAATGCACTATGCACATTTAATGACTGTACTTTTAAATGTTAACCTCGCACCGCAAAGCATGCACCTAACAAAACTTTCTCTTTGTTTCTTTCTCCTGCTCTGTGTCTTCCACACACGCAATCCCTCCAGGGTCCCACCGATGAAGAACCAGCTCAAGAGAAGGGCTCCAGGGATGCAGAAAAGGGTCGCGAGAAAGACCGTGCAGGTCAGGGTAGTAGTAGCGGTAACTTTCTGGAACCTGGCACCCACACCGGTCTGCAGAAAGTGAGAAATAGAAAAATTACAAAACGATCCCTAATCATTTCGGTAAAAACGCACGCTTTCTTATTATCTTTTTATTTTCATCTTTTATCATTTTCATTTAAGTTGACTTCTATTATGCCAAGTGTTGATCACGACTGTGCTTCAGCTTGCCTTATCAATTGCACTTTTTAACTGTCATCGATAATCATCGTACATTTCTCACTGCAATTTGTAAGGGAAACAAATATAAAGGGTCGTAAATGAAGATGTTAGGATTGCTACTTGAATTGGATAAGTTATAAAATCTGAGATATGACTAAATTATACAGAATGATCCGGGCATGAGTGGAAAGGATGACAGATCCTTTGGAGGTGAGCCAAGAATCACTGTGTCAGTGGATGTGGGCGCAGGAGGGGATGCATCTGGAGGGGACTCTTACAAGACGAAACTGGCCGAACTCGCCAATAAAATGTCATCCCTCAATTACCTGAATCTGGAGAGTGGCACGGGGCAATCAATGATAGAGCAAAATCTTCCCAAAGTACTCAGCAATCCTACCATATCTGATCATATTCGGTAAGTAATTTTATTAATCCTAATCCTACTTCACTTACGATAGCAATCAAACTTCGATATAGGCAGACTTCGAATCTCCAGTCATGTCTGTGTATAAAAAATAATATAAAATAATTAAGGACGTCACGCTCACTTAAAACTTTGTGAAGACAATAATATCTTATCAAATTAGTAGCGCAAAGATAAGACTACAGAACCGTTGCAATCACCTTATTAGTAGAAGTATAGGAAATTAAAGCCCTTGTAAGATGAGCCTCTTGTCCATGCTTGCAATCTATCGTTGTCGTTGTCACACTAGCACCACTTTCAACTTTCACTTGTAAAATTATTTCCTGCACCTGTCCACACGACGACCTCTGAGTATAATTTGAACTGATTGCGACAAAATTCAGAAATCAGAATATACGTCTCAATGTTTAAATGCCCACTTCCCTTTTCCCCCAAAACATTCATTCCAAGAAAGTGAATCAGGGAGTAAAATTTGCTGAGGGGTTTGCCTGAAATTCCATCCTTGCTTACCTAATATGGATGATGAGTTGGATCATTTGGCATGACGTTTCTCTCTGTTGGATCCTCTGAAAAAATCTTAGGCCTGGCTTGGAGCCTCCAGTAGTTCAGAAAGCGTCCTTTGACGAGTTCACTTATGATGTTGATGTGAGTAGGAACGTTGCTGCCAAAACAAGGACTTGTGATAACAAAGACAACAACAAATTGAGCGTCGGTGCTGAAGATCCTAGTCGTAATATGTACAGGAGTATGCCAGTAAGTATATTAATATCCCAACAGTCTACTTAACTAACTTATACTTTAAAACGCGGAATTTTTAAAACTTAATGCGGAATGATTTCTGTTCAATTAGGACTTGAATCGCATTGCTTCAACGGAATCCGAACCTGAAAATAACCCAGAGATGGTCGCTGGTCGACTCGAGATCCGCGTTGTAAGCACGCCCAACCCCGTCTCCAACTCAGCACCTGAAGATAAAAGACCCGATGTTATTAATAATGTGCCTCCAGGGACAGATATTGTCTCCAATCAGTTAGGTTTACAGCAAGCTGAATCCGCGATTGCCAATCAGGTTGGTGCCAATATTCGCTTATCTGCTATGCTTACCCTGTGCAGTTTCCCAGGATGACAACATTGGATATTAATTCGTTTGAATATTTACAGGAAAATGAGTATCAAAATCTGCCCAACATCCACTCTGAAGGGAAGCAGTCGTCCCCCCAATACCTCCCTGTAAATCACACTCAACAACAACCCAAAGCTCTGAAAAGCATATTGAAAAACAAATCCGACAGCTCCATCGGGGAGAAGGCTATTCGACTGGCCACAAGAAAAGACCCGGAGCAAAATGGTGACGGAGAGAAATTAGACACACCCGATATAATTGCGTCAAATAATACAGAGTGGCCACCACAATCATCCAACAGACAATCAATGGCGGATGATTATCACTCAGCAAGGGCACAGATTCCACCAGATCATGCTATGTACGTTGCATAACGCAACTTTCTCTGGCTTTTTTCCTTTCTCTTTGTTGAAGACGCTTTTGGAGTGACAAGAAGATTTCAATTTTCGATTTGCTTGACTGATGTTTACTAACTTGATCCCTTCCTTGTTTGCTGTGATATTTCTCAATGCATCGGGACACATTTGTGTCTGGTTCTTTTGGTCTGTTTATATACCTCCATTTTGTTCAGTTTTTGGAGAAATGACTCAGCATATTTCCCAAGCGCAGCTAAAATGACTAATCAAACCGTGTCCCCACTTTCCTCCAATTTAGCTAATCTATTATATAGGTATAGTATAGTTATTTTAAGTTATTTCTTGCAAGCATGTTTGGTATTTACTTCACCCTGTAACACCTGCACCTGTTTTTGAACACTTATTGCCTTTTTATATGATTTTTGGGAATGTGGAGTCTATTGAATGGAGTGTTTGTTTTATGATAAATTACTGGTTAGTACAGACTAATTTTGGTATTGAATCCACTTTTCAGGAACAAGACTGGTGAATCGGATCGGCTTCAGTTGACGGGGAATAATCCCGAGGACAACTCTGTCTATTATGACGCAACCGCAGCTCTTCCTCAAGAGAAGAACGCGCTGGACGCAGACTCTTCAGGCTCTCACCCCCTGGTTGATGCTCAACTCCTTCATCAACAAATGAAAGGGAACGTGGTTAGTGGGAACATGACAATAACAACTCAAGGCGATGGCAGCCTTTCCGCAAAAATTGGTGCCTCTCAACACATCACCTCACCACTGGGAGCGGGAGCGATGATGCTTCCGGAACCGTTGTCCCCAGACTCCATCACCCCTAATCTGGCGCTGACCCCTACCAACACGGGACTGGCTCTCGGAGGCTGCACTCCTGGCCTGAGGAGGAGACGGCAAGGGGGCGAAAAGTACGTAACTGATTTAAGTCAGCTTGGCCTCCGCTTTCAGAGAAGGAGACGGCATAATGCTGGAAATTTTGAGTTGGGAGAGTCGGCTCAGAACTGTACTCCCCTTATGCGTCCCAATTCGTAAGAAAACATAAATTGCGATAGCTCCATTCATAACATGCAAATCTGCCAATTTGCAATCTTATTCCTGAACTGGAATAATTTTACAATACATCCTTTGCAGGGAGGAACGCGGCGTTCCCAGCCATCTACTTGGGGATAGGCCGGGGGCTGAAGATGACTCAAGCTCAGATAGTGATGCACTCCCTGTAATACCGAGACCTCCACCGGGGGAACCTACTCAACCGGAACTTCCCTCTAGGTAATGTGCTATATCAATTGCACACTATCCTCAACTATAGCATGTTACATTTGCGATTAATTTTCAACTTCTTTCTACAGAATCCGTCGTTACATAAGTCCGGAAGGGATAATAAGAAGAGACTAGTACTAGGAAGTAAACTAAACTAGATACTTAAGTTGTTTGGGACAGACAAGAAATACTTCACTTGAAAAAGTCGCACGCGTATATACCATTGTGTGGACTGTTTTACTATTGGATAGACCGCAAATAAAGAACATTATGATAACTGCCTAAGCGATATCTGATCTAATTAAATCTTAATAGTTTACGGTTGGACAACGCATCAAGATCAACTATTGCCACACTTGTTTACTATATCAGTTTAATCTCACAGTTCAGATATTGCAAAAATGATGTTGATATGTAAGACGTAATATGCAGGCGACAGGTTAACAAGACACGTCCGTGAAAAGCGAATTTTACTTGAGATATAATCCATTTATGAACTAGATAAGAACTTTTTTCTAGAAAAATTCACTCGTCATTATAATAGTTTCACGCGCATCGCTGCAGATTATAAAAATGCGACCAAAGAGAAAATCTCGAATTGCAAGGGAAACCATTTAAGCACTCAGCAAAACGTTACAACCATTAAGGACTTGTTTGGGGCGACTTGAGATCTGTATTCCATTTTAAAGTAAATCGCAATATGCTTTAACAATTGTAACTTAAAGTCATATAGAACTTGATAATGTGTAAAAATGTATGCTCTTTACATTTTAAGAAAATTGAAAGGTGCAATTTTGTATAATCAAATGAAACCGATCTTGTATACTAATTTTAGGGTGTTTAACTACTTTATAGATTATAGAACGGTAATAATATACTTTATAATTGAATGTTGACACGTGACACAATCCAAATGATTTGAAAGGACAAGAAAGTCCACAACTGTCAATCACTTGTTTAACGCGTATAAAAAAATGGACTGAAGACGAATTTCTTTTCCAGTTTTAAACTACATAAATTATACGATTATCGATGATTAACACAGCGATAATGATAACTGATAAGGGTAAATTATTATCAAATCGTTAATGGTTATGTGTGTTCTTAATCACCACCTTCTTATAATTTCCTCTTGAAAATATCTCGACACGAGTATCCTCATCGATAATTATGTTAGCCAGTTGAGAGCTAAAATAATATATTTAACATTAAAAAAATACATTTGTATTTAACTTTTGACCGTTTCTCCTCCACACCAGAAAGAAAGCGATAAATCTCAAGTGCGTTCTTGAGTCTACTCAACCGAGTACGGCATTTTCTATCCCAGGAGAAGAAATAAAACGCTTCAGATTTTTTGTTGAAATTCTTCATAATTACATTTACATTTTACTAAAATAGCGTTAAAAATTATTAAGCTCACTAGTACAAATTAAAGTACTGCTGTTTTGATGCTCGTTTTCTCAGCCGTTTTAATCAACATATAAATTGAGTTTAACTCGCTGCTTAAACCTTACAAGCAAGTACTAAACTTTTGACTTTGACCCTAGTCATCATCGTTTCTCACGTGTGAAAATTGATAGTCATTTATCTTTCAAAATTGCAAAATGGAATTCCGTTTTATTTTGTATTTGATTAGGAAGGACAGACGACAGGTGAAACTAATCTAGTCACCGGATTTATAGGTCAATCATATTTATAATCAGTGCTACTGCTACGCAGTTTTTTTAAAATTATGTAACGCATCTAGTCAACGCAAAACTCTAATCACTAAAACATGTATAATTTGCATTATTTACGTAACAGTTTTATTTGTAAACATAGACATGAAAACGTGCTATTTTATTTAATACGATAAGCATAATATTTAATTGTTTAGTTTATAATTAGTTAACTATTTATTAACGTATTGTAATGTCTTAATAACTTTCTCTGTCCCCTTCTGTCAGCTAGTCATATATCTGAATAATTTTCTCGTGCGTTTGGACTGATTATCTTCATCTTTACTACTGACTTTAAATGATTGGATTGACGACAGGGATGAACTGCACATTTTATGAAAATGCACAGGTTTTCACCACTTTTCGTGACTTTAGTGCCTAACTTTACTTGATCACCGTGCTGCAAACGGGAACATAGCCAAGAATCATAAATGGGCAATGTGAGTCTGAACTCTCTTCGCAATCAAATTACACCCGTAATTATTACATCACATTTAAAAGTTTTACAACTTTATTAATAATCATTTACAGAGACTGGTATTTGTTGCAAAAATATATACTGTTGGGTGAAAGTACTGTTAACTATGTTAGCCAGTTCAATATAAGTAATCAACCACGGATTTTTATTTCATATTTATAATTAATTGTCCCCCGTAATATCGTATATGACTATAGTATAGTGAAAGCTAGTAAGAGTAAAAGTTTTCTTCTTCAATATCTTCAGCAGACTTGCCCTGCCTTCTCCTCAATACTTACCTTTTACTCTATGGCTAAAAGAGAACCGAGAGCTGCCAAAGATTAAGTAATGTAATTATAGTCTAGTATTTAACATAACTATTCCAGTCATCCTCTCGCTTCACATAGGGTAGGTAGAGTATCCCTCGCAAAGTCAAATTAAAACTTTTCATAAATCTATAGCTCAGTTATATGTCGACTTACTACACTTACTCAATTCAATAGTCAACTTATCTACAGACAGACTTGGCAGAGAGTGTGATGCGGTGTAAGCATTTCAGAGAAACGTTTTTTCAGGGTCCGACTGATAAAGCACTTTTTTGGTAAGGTCAGTGATGCCTGCGGCCAGACTCTAGTTAGTAAACTATTTCCTATGTATATTAATAACTTATTATTAGATTACGATAGGCTAACTGGTTTTCTGGGCAAACTTGTGTAAATGATTATAACATTCAATTTAAGACATTCAAGTCAATTTCAAGAAATTAACTATGCGTTATTATATGCACCTCTCTAATGATCTGTAAATATGGAATGGAAGCTAATTTGTAAAAGTGGGAAATTAATCGTAAAGAGATATAAAGATGGACAGAGCGTTGTTAGCAGTTAAGAATATTACATGAAACTATTTATTACAAAGCGTGCGTTATAAAAAAACAACTTTAATTGTATTATTTATTACCACTAACACCCTACCACATTAAGACTTCAACTAAAAATATATATCTTATCTGTATATATATGAAGCAATACTTCATTGTAAGCGATATAGACAGGATTCTAACTTAATGAAGGTACTGTGACGGGAGAAGACGAAACTTCAAAAAAAAGGATGGAGATGATATGAGTTTAAAAATATAACCAACAATAAAACTTCAAGCGATTGTTATCAACTTATCGTATAAGTGACAAGGAAATCTGTTTAAAAAAAGAAATGGAATCGGAAAAAAAATAAAAAAACAGACTTCTTCAGTAAATTACAAGTGGGAAATGTGAATTTATTGCAATCATAAATGGCTCATTATTCATAGATTTGCGAAAGAATTGGCATGTTTCCCTCTGGATTCGTACTAATGGATTGCAAAACGAAATAATTACATGAAATACTTTTGTCGGATCCCGAATTGAGATAAAAACTTTTACCTTTTTATTCAACATTTTTTTCTCTCTTTCGTCGACGACTTCACAAAATATCGTTTTCTAAGGCCGAAACAGTTAGAGTACGTCATTACATCCAAAAACATTGCTTATGAGTTTTTTTTGTGTTTTTATATTAAAACATGTTCGTTTTTCTATATAATATGTAGATGTTCTGTAGTATCAAAATCAAATTATATTCACACTATATATTTATATAGGTTATAAATTCATAATATGGATTATAGTTGTGCACTAAACAGTTTGCAGAACAACTACGAGCTAAAAAATAACAGGTTGAATGATATATATTTTAAACAATTTTTTTCTTCCTTGTTTATTGTGACCTTCACTTTGACGCATGAAAATCGAACACGATCCATTTTGCCCTCTTTATAAAAATGGAAAATGAAAATAGTGAAAATTATATAATAAGATAAAACGGACATTCGGAAATGTCAGAAACCGTGTCTGGCTCATTCCTAATTTTTCATAAAAGCCCTTATGAATTACAGAGATAACGGAAGGCTAGGATTTAAACACAATGTAGTTTGAAAAAAATAATTATCATGCAATTTACTCCGTCGAAGGAGAACACTTCTTTTAAGACGTTAACTGTCTTTCCGTCATATCATATGTATCTGCAAATATGCAACATGGCGTCTGCAGATTTTAACAGTTCATTTCATTATATCATGTACACATACGTATGCTTTATGCTGATTGGATTTGTGCTAACTCGTTATAAAGTTACAAGACAAATATGTTAAGTGAATCAAAGGTAGCGATTAGGCTTAGTCGAAATCTCGACATTTTAAACAGAAGGGTGAAGATGATTTGGTGGTGGTGCATGGGTCGCACGAGATGGCTGACATCTAAGAGGAGGAGGATTAATTTTGACTGACGGGTTTCATCGCCTTTGGAGGGAGCTTCGGTGGACTGTAGGAGAACACGAAGTCTGAAGGATTATCCAGTTCATAACTTGGGTGACCACCTGCAGGACATTTTAACGCAACCTATTAGTATCTACATACAAGGTAGGGCATTTATTTCGAGACGATGAGGATTTGCTATAAATCATTTATTTTAACCGTTATATTAAAAAATATAAAACCATGTTAAAGAGGGGGATTTTGGATTGAGTTTGGTGCCAAATTATCACATAAAATTATTCACATCTGTCAACTATCCATGACTTTTTGAAACCCTGACTTGAAATTGAAACGAATGGAAATAACGGATTGGGAGCGCAAAATTCTCATGGAATCTGCATTCAACTTTTGTAATGCCCACAGAAAGTTGGCATTCATTCGTTGCCTGATTTTGGAAGAGCTTGCATTTAAAATAGGAACGTGAAGAGATTTGTAAAGTAGAATTAGATGGAGCAAACTTAATTGTAAATTTTGTTAAAATAAAGGATTTATAGCAAATCCTAGCCGTCTACAAATAAATGGCCCACCTTTGACAGTGATGAAACCATTTGAATTGGAGTCGGATGGTTCCTAAAATTTGAAATACATGTTTTAAACATTTAACTACCGGTCGGAGATTGAAACGGAATGGTTGATGGTCCATTTGTTAGTCTTTCGAAGATTGGAGGAGGTACATTTACAGATGGACTTAGACTTTGGCCGACCTCTGATGTGGAAGAGGAAGAATTTCGCCGTGGAAGCGGAGGATTTGGTGTTCGTGGTGAGATCCGCCTTGGAGGAAGGGGTGGGGGAGGCTCGTCATTGACCTAAAATGTTTGAAGGTTATTGAAATCTGTTTATATCTGACTATTTAGTTGAGTGGCTCTATATTGTCTGTGTTTAACTCACTCTTGGTGATATCGAATCACTCAAAGAACCATCCCTGGGTCTCCTTGGTGGGAGTGGAGGCGGAGTTGGATTAGGATTGTTTGCAAAAAATGACTGCGAGTTCACACTGACCGAGTCAAAAGATATTGTGGAGATTGGAGATGCATTGGCTATTTGCAGAAAAATAATTATTTAACAATTGCTTCAAGTGACAAAGAGCATTTATAAAATATAATAAATCTAAACTCACTCGGATGGCCGATAATCACATTCGCAAATACGGAATTATCCCACGAAGCAAAACTGTCCTGTGGGGATGTGGCTGTGGATGGATTCGAAGATGGTGTGACAGTCTTTGTAGGCGTGTGGTTCATCACAGCGTCTAACTCGGAGTCCAGCGTCATACGGGAGGAGGAAGTATGGAGAGAAAATTGTGACGAGCTATGGAATGGCAACAACGGCGCGGGATGCGATCTTCCAGGTAAATGACGAGGCTTAATTCCCGGTGACTTCAAAGGTAGATCAGGCCATTTTCGTGACTAGGACGAAAATAGATTGAATATCGTGTAAACCAGCGTCATCTCAATAGACTGAGCTTTGTCATAAGTGACTAAATGCAACTTACAAATTTCGGTGCTTGTCTTGCTCCACGCGGCTCAATGTCCAGTGACTTATTAAATAAATAATCGGAAATGTCATTCTCGCTCATGTCCGTTCCGAATGGCTGGAGCTTTTCTATGAACTCTCGAATTTTTGCTTCGACGGAGAAACAATAATGAGAATACTGGAACTGACGAATTTCACTAGTAATCTCAGCGACTTTCCTTCTCTTTCCGAAGTTTATGAGATCTGTGTTCGGAAGGAAATCCAAATTTCCCTCTTCAATATGCAAAATGTTTGTCAGGTACATCCCTACAGTAAATACAATCGCAATTAATCACCTACATCAATACGCTAACTATAGCAAACATTTGCATAAAGTGAAAGGCATGCATTCAACTTTCTCTTCCGGAGAAAACATTTTCCCTCCATCTTACCGAAGAAAGGAACACAAGGCGGATTGATAGATCTGAGCTTCTCCTGGTATCTCTTATAGTGATCATTTTGCAGATCCTGCGCTTCCTCCAAAGCCTTCTGGAACTTTGGCGGTATACATTGCCAGGTAAAGTTAAGTCGATGGACAGAGGCAGATCCCATGGCACTAACGACGGCAAGCACACCGTTAAAATTGTTTAGTTCGTGCATGACAATCATCACTTCAAGAATGCGTGACACAACCGCTGTTCGCTCGTCCAGATTTTCTGCGTCGACAATCGTTTTAACAAACCATCGCGTCACGTTCGTTGTATGCTTTATCATTTTTAGCAGGTTTGGGGAAAGCTCCTCCTTATTCTTCTTCGTCCACACGCTACCAACCAGCTCGGATGGCTTGACAGCACGGTAGTAGTCAAACTCCAAGAGAGTTAACTGACGGGCCAACTCAATCGGATGAAACTGTATGGAAATCAATCAATTATTCACTTAAACCCTTCATCATTGAAAGTACTTGGCCATGGCCAGTATAGGCATTTGGGCACCTGATGTGCCAATTTTTGTTAAGCTATGAGCCAACTTACAGTTAAAATATTCCATTCGCTCATTGGACATTTGATATGGTGTTCAATTGGAGGTGGGGATTTGACAGCAGGATACATTCTTTCTTGTTCATTGTTACTGTTTTCGACCTGGAAGAAAAAATTCATCGTGAAATTAACATGGATTTTTTTTACAAATGAACGAATCATGTTTTTTAGACTAAACACTTACAGCTTTCCTAAGACATTTCTTGACTGACTCGAATATACTTCGTTTTGACTCATCCGTATTGTCCAAAAACTCTTCCAACAGGGCTTGAAGGGTGGGATCCCTTTCAAAATCGTAGAAATGGTGAAGGACCCACTGTTTCATGACATTCAAAACTCGGAGCTTTACATGTCGCCGGTATTCCTTTCTAAAACGCTTCATCATCTCCCGAGTATGAATGGATTCTGACTCATCTTGGTGGAACTCGGGGTCAGGGATTTCAAATCGTTTCACTAACAGTCTTAAAAATTCGTGTGGAGAACAGAAACTACGATATGTGGTGAGAAATGTGTTGATAAAGTTTGGATCAAAGTATTGGTGATGGGTTAGCCTCTCGATTAGCTTTGTCAGCGTAGCACCCTGTATAAATAGTGAAAATGAAGTGATAAAAACTGACCATTTCACTTTTTCTTTGCAATCCTCATTTAAAAATGCACAACTGATCGGGTCTTTACCTTGATAAGAAAGTGATTGCCATTGTCTTTATCAAAGATTATGTTATCGTCCGAGTCCCCTACGGCAAACTCGTATTTTTCTACTGGAGGTAGCCTCAGAGGATGCTTCTTCTCTTCATCCAACAGTATTCTGTCTAATATGCGATCCAGCATGCTATGAAAACAAGATGAATCTTTCTCAATCCAAACCAAACGTCTTGAAAGACTAAAATTAAACATGAATGAATGTGACATCTCACCTCTTTGTGGTTAGCATGACTAGTGCCCCCATCCAATTAGACTTTTCTTCATACGATCTTGCCGCTAGAATAACTGGAGGTTGCTGTCGAGGCACGATTTCAAATAAATTTTTCGATTCTGCAACAATGCAAAAAATGAGTGGGATTAAGCTCTGTAACCATTCATTGCAAACTCTCTCAACGAGACACTCGTAAAACAATTTTAAGGTTGTACCATCAGTATCCTCCTTATCACGAACTTCAACTTTGGTAAGGTAATAGTACTCCTTCAGACGGTAGTCAAATTGAGTGCCACCAGTAACAACGGAAGTACGCCGATAACTGTGCTTGCAAAGGCAGATGAAGGAGTCGAAAAGATAGGCATGCCTGTCTGACGGCTTCCGACCGGAGCCTAACTTTTGAAAGTTGTCCTCACAGAGAAACTCGTTAAAGTAGGACTGTCCCAGAGAATCGTCAAAGCCTTCTACAAGGGACTTCATCTCACTGAATTTTTGCAGAGCAACTTCCTTATTGCCTTTTCCCGATATTCTCATTGTTATATCACTAAAAATTCAGACCATAACATCATCACACATACTTACATATGAATATGAATCCGGTAACGTTTTAATTATGTCGGATTTCTGTTTTTTACAATTCAAAAAATTAAACATACCCTAAACTTCTATTTGGTATTTTTAGGCATTCCATCCCCATTTTTAGAGGAGTGAGCACACTCAAGGCCTGATCAAAGCTGTTTTTGTCGTTTGAACAACACGTTAGTTTTGACAGTAGCTGGAAAGAGATCAAAGTAACTTCATCAACAACAAAGTTTCAAGAGGACAATGTAAATGATGAGCTTGCTTAAATTCCACTTACGGAAATATAGTCAAAATACTGTCTACAGTGGTAGAATGGCTCCAACAGAAGCTTTGGAAAGTAAAACTTGACAGCTTCAACGAAGCCATGACCTGCAGTAGAAACCGTGACTTCAATGTCAGGTCGACATAGAAGCTCCTCCAGCATTCTTCTGCAGTCGTAGTCAAAGGCATCAGCATATTTGTCGTACACTTCAAACTCCCAGTTCTGAAAAATGCATAGAAAGTTTTTTTCAATCAAGATAAGCCTTTATTTCAGAAGTAAAAACATGAAATTGGGAAGATGAAAATTTAAATTTAAATAAAAGTACCTCAGCCGTCTCCAGAAAGCATACTCCAACAAGTGGTGTTTGATTCGAGTCTGTCATCTCTGTGACATCCTCCACTTGACTAATAAGGGATACCGTTAGCTCAGCAATATCTTCTAACGATTGGAATACCATTTCCAAGGCCTATAGTAAATTGGATACATTAAAATTTGCATTCATTCATTTTCGTTAATTTGTTTTAGCATATGCATGCGATCAAAAAACTCACTGCATTCTCTTGTTCCAACTTATCAGCCAACTGTTCTCGGAACACTTTTAGCAGCATTTGAAGATCACGAAGATACTGTCGCTCCCACTGCATGAAGTCATCCACAACCTCACCGTATGTTAAAGAGTTCCTTGCAGTGGGCTCATCAGCCTCTTCCGCGACGGAGAAAGTATCACCAAGTTTAAAAAGGTCACAGAACACCTTAAAAATGTCAAATTAAAAGTGTTTTGAAGCTGAATATTACGACTACAAAATATGATGAACATGAGCTTTATATCATCTTATTGTAATAACCTTATCATAGCACATGGCAGCTCTAATGTCCTGAGTGGAAAACTCCCCATGTCGACTCAACTTCACGTATTTCAGGACGACCTGATAAAGTTTTCAGAAAAAAATGCTCCCATTTACTTATCTCTACACAGGTCTGCAAAGAGATTTATTGTAGAAAACTTACATGTTGCAACATATCATTGGCAATATATTCCAAAACGACACAAATATAGTACGTGACATTTTGGTCAATTTTGTGTTGCACGGCTTCCTGTAACAGTGCAAAGAGACAAACAAAGATTTAGCTTTTAATATTCAACTGACAACCAAATTCCTTCAAATGCACAGATCAATCATTCGAGAGAAAGCTTACTTTGAGAAGGGGATGAATTTTCTCGACAGGGAAGACCAACTTTTTCTTCCCTTGGAGCTTCCCAACAGCAGAGGAAGCAACGTCAATCACCCATTCGTCGATGGGAGGGGGGAATAGTTTTTGTATTCTGTCTTGAACTTCTTGAACGGAATGAGGCGAAGGGCGACTACAGATCATGCCCAGTAACTGAATGATAAGTTTCTCCAGGTATTCGAACGCATCCTCTTTGGCTTTCATGTTATGCCCGATTTGATGCATCACCTGCAAAATTTATTTTTTTATGATTATTGCAAATTGCATAAAAAAAATATTTATTAAAGTAAATTGCATCATTGCCATTTAACAAACCTTTTTGAGACCGGTAACAAACAACCCCCTCCACTTCCCCTCATTCTCCCCAGACGTAAAGTCATAGGGAGACTGATGGCCCAGCAGGTCTGCACTAGACGCTGCTGGAAACATGGTTCCGAAGGAATTTGTCTTTGGAATTTTAACAGCGATGGCCTCTCCGAGCCAACAGCTCACTTGTCATTAGGTAGGTGGTCGTAACTAATTGACCCAAACAGCTCTTTAGTAGATACTGATGCAGGAACATTCGGAAAGGTTCCAAGGTTGGATGTCAATTGACTTCAATAAATGGTAAAGCTTGCTGCTGCTATTTCTTGGTAGTAATGATAAACGATGAGGACAGCATTCGCTCGCTCGATTTCGATCGTAAAGGCTCTGAACTCATTAACTCTGTTCGATTTAACTCATCATTTTTCCACGAAATTAATTGAACTGATAAAGCAACTACCACGAACTATACTTAATATTTGCTAACAGATAAAACAATCAAGGCGGTGATCTTTGTTCGATGCTTTGTGAGAGGTTACACGCTACAGCTATTTATGACATGGAACTTTTTTTTCAACTATTTATGGACCTTTGCATGGAAGATTGTTTTAGCATGTCATTACATTACCTAATCTATCTTATTAGTTTAGTCGTGGAATGCATATAAATATTTTAACTTTAGCAATAATACTCCTTTGTTCTCCACATTCCAAACGGTTTTCTCAAACTCATCCTTACAAACGGTTTAGAAATGACAGAAAAATGGAATCAAGAACGATAAATATCATTATTATCACTATATACTTTTTGGCAATGCTGGATTTCTGCTATACACGTAATTTTTTAAAATTATGTAATTATTACAAACTACGGATCAAAGCCACGCTTGAGCAAGCACACGTTAAATTTCAATTTTGGAAGACTTGATGATTATTTATGCACTTGTAGTAATTAGCAATACTCTTATCTCTACCACCATTCCCTCAAAGATTCGTGGTATAATTAAAGTTCAAGAAAAAAGGACCTTCCTCTCGAATCTTTCCCCTTTTCGCACAATCACATCTTCAGATTTGCATCGTCTCGATGAACGTGACAAATGACAAACTAGTGTTCCAAGACGTAACTCATATTTGTCTTTATCCTCCCATCCTCATCATCATGATCACAATATAGATTTTTTTTCCAGCTCATCCTTTGCAAAAAATGATTTTATTGCCATTTGACATTACAGATATAATTGCGAATCACATTATCACATATGACACCACACACAACTGGGCTCAGTTGAGGATGACGCACAGTTAATACGGATGCGACGAAAATGATATCAGGGGCTCACGGAACAACGTCAAGCGGAGGGTTACAACGTTTTCTCCAAGTTGGAAATCCTTCTTCCATCCCAACTATCACCCTTGCTCAACTCCATCCTTAATTCTTTTTCCCTAATCAAGGATTATTACTCATCATCCTCCTCGTCGCCCCCAACTCCTTTCTCTTTCTTCGTTGCAAAGGATATATATTTTAGTTGTGGACAGTTTGGACTGGTGACCAAAAAGGCTTTTGATATGAATAGCGCAGCGCTGGTGAGTACGCTGATGAGGGAGAGATGAGGATGAGTCAAAACATTTTTTTGTTAAAACAAATTAAGATGAGTTGATGGTGATGGTGATGCCGATCATGATGAAATGAGCAAGGATCATCATCACGATGATCACCCAACAAACGAGCTTATTTATAAAAAAAAAACTATTATAAATATTTTTGTTGACTAGTTAAGTCTAGATGGTGATGTTGATATTCATTATATGATGATTGCTCTTCCCCCTTGTTTGTTTGCTATGTAGTGAAAACTTCTATACTTGATTTTTTTTTCGAGTTTTCTATTTAGAAAAAAAAATATCTCAACTCTTCGTTATATTATGTTTATTGTGCTATGTTGTGCTAATAATGCTGGTGGCGATGTGTGATGATGATAGTTTTTTTTTTGTGAAGAGATGATGATCCCATCATCATCCTGAGTCTGATCCTCATCATCATCATGATCGTCGTAGTCATTATCATATCATCATTGGGGATTTTTTTTTTTCAAGTGCTTTTACTTTACTCCTTTTTCACAACTTAAATTAAATATATAGATGATGGGATATGATGGCCTAGGCTGGGATATGAGGATTTTTGAGGAAAGGAGAGGAAAAAAAAACGATGTATATTGGAGAGGAGTCCGAAAGAGCTTTTAGACAGAAGGAGCCTTCATTGTATACAAGTTTTGGTATAATAGGGAGAAAAAAAAACATACATAGAGATACATACATATAAGTAGCTCATGTATGTACATTACATATTAAAACATTTTTTTCTCTTCAGAACCTTTATCTGTTATATGAACAGAGCATCATCCAAAATAATAGAGAAATAAGCTATATATCCTATATGGGGACTGACTACTGGTGACGGAGAGTAAGTAGTGAGTAAAGAGAAGGAGTAAAAAAATTATCCATTTTTATAAGTTATATCCAACCAATGTACATACATCCATATCGGATAAGCTGAGTAAAGCTGGCTTGTGTGGGGATGAGGATATAGTTATATTGGAAAGGGTAAAAAAAATTGGAGAAAAAAAACAGTCAGTCGGTCTTCATCCACTTGAGAGCATACAAGGGAGACGGGGCATGGATTGGGATCTGAAATGTACATACATGAAAAGGTTGTTACCTTGTTTAGTGGATTTTTAGGTATAAAAGGAAAATTATCATCCTTTAGGGGAAAATGTATGTATGTATGCTTGAAAGTTTACAAAGTTTAAGTAAGATTGTGCATGCTTGAGTGATAATAATGGTACACAGCACACGGCCAAATCCATCCTTTTACGTGAACGTCTTTCGGCACAAGGATAATATAGTTTTATCAACATTTGAGTACTGCGTCTGGCCATTGTAGTCTGGGACTGGTACGGAATTACTGTTGATGGGGATGATGAAAGGATGGAGTTTTGAGGTTCATTTCATCTCATGTGTGTGGGAATAAGGACTATCCCAATCTGAGAGCTGGGTAGATGTGAGCTGGGATGTAGAGTTTCA
The DNA here is from genome assembly GCA_034696885.1 of Lepidocyrtus paradoxus. Lineage (NCBI taxonomy): Eukaryota > Metazoa > Arthropoda > Collembola > Entomobryomorpha > Entomobryidae > Lepidocyrtus > Lepidocyrtus paradoxus. The sequence continues at coordinate 14,845 of JAQGAH010000152.1, read as the reverse complement.
AAAGGCACAGATGATGACAAGAGAATGGAATGGATGTTGGGAGTAGTAAAGGGAGGAAAAGCCACGATATTTGGGAATTTGGAAGGACTCTACTCATCATCATCTTTATCGTAGCTTTGTTCAGCCGGAGAGATTGCTACAGACTGGTTTTCAACATGGGAATAGCTGTAGAAAAAAAGTAAATGTGTGATTTTTAACAAAAGCGCATTTGTAGCAAGGAGTTTTGTTGGGTTGGAAGGATAAGGAAGAGATAGATGAGAGGATAAAGGATAAAGTTATCTTATGGTTAGATATGAATTTGAAGCTGATATGATTTCTGTGTTTTGCTTTGCTACTTTTACGGGAAATAATACGGAACGGATGAATGTTGTTTGCTTTCGGTTATTCGACTCATAAATGAATATTCTACAAACATATACAAAATGATTTCATTATATCATAAAATGAAATAGCCAATCAGTCAGGAGCAGAAGTTGAAGGAAATCAAGCTTCTACTTAAACTCTTCCAAGCAATATGCTGCATTTTCCTTGCTCATATCATGAGGCTTTTGAAACTGTCACTTATCACCACAAACAAAACACGGCTTGGTAGATGATCTTGCATGCGTATGATTTCAGGCTGAAATTCCCAAAGAACTTTGGCCATGTCGATGTATCAGCTAGAAATGAGAATGTTGTAAGAAAACATGAAAGAAGGTGAAGGTTAGTTAATTGCTTATTACGGGACATAACTATGATTTTAGGTTGTATTCATCATCACTCTACTATACTACCTACATCTACAACAACAACAACGATATGATCATGTAATAATTATGATATGATATGAGTTTATTTATCACTGAGATTTATTTCATAATCTTATTTTGTATATTAATAAAATCATTGGTATAAAAAATTAGATTGTGAAATAATTTCATCGGATTATGATTGCGCAGTTGCTAATCCTGAATAAATCATTATTATAGTCAAGCAAATGAACCTAAAAGTCGAACAGACTGAGAAGCTCCAACTTATCGAGTCTCCCATTACCCCGTATTCCTACCCCTATTTTTCGAGAAGGAGCTGGATTTTTTCCTTAAATAAGTTTTTTTTTCTATAAAATGCTAACTTTGTCATTACATTAGCCATTAAAACCTCCCCTCAATACCAATAAATTAACCTTTTTACGGTAATCTTAACGTTTTCAATTTGGAGCTTCCAAATTCCAAACTGCAGTTCAACTGCACTCGTCCCTCCACCCATAACTAAGAATATTTTATAAGCTACCTTCACCTCAGTAAATCCCTTCCATTAACAATATTGCCACTATTCTCACAAGTTTCGCAAAACTGCATAGAAAAAAGTTTAACCTAGTTCTGCAACAACGATCATTAAAAATTGCGCAATGACGCGGATGCGGAAACGGAGCTGTTGCATGCCATAGAAAAGTGACAATACGCTGTATCGTCACCATCATAATCATATCACGAAGAGGAATGCTATTACAGCACAGCACGCCAATTTTTTCAGCCATTAGTCAAAGACAGTTAAAAATAAGTTAGCCATAATAAAGTGCTTTTGGTTTGCTTGCACACAAACACGCTACAACTGTAACAACAGCTTCAACTGTCAAAAGAATCATGAGAGCAGACGCCAACCAGTTCAGCCTTTTGTGTGGCCACAATTTCAATTGGATATGTGGATGATGTACATTTGAGAGCCATAAGGAAAGTAGCAAGAGCCGTGCAAGAAAAGGTGTTTGAAATATGGCCAAAAGAGGATGTAAAATGTGAGGGATGCCCAATGCGTAACTCCACTTTACTCACTCTGGTGGTGGTCTCGCACTATCTGTTTGTCACCTGCTTTTGATGTGTGTTGTTTGTGTACCTTTCATAGATTTTTGGAACAGCTGGTCCAATAGCTGAGTCTATAACGTGGAGTCCAAACTATCACAATTATTTAAGCGGAAAGGCGGTTCCAGACAGATGAGTGTAGTTGAGAAGTGAATTGTGTCGGGGACTGTAACTATATTACCAAAGTAAATATTAAATACGGATGTGTATGGGGACATGAGATTCAATTAGCTTTCTTTTAATTGAGTGAAGGTAAACTTTCACTTGCGGAAACTGTAGTCAAGTGCATTTAAAACATAAATAGTGCGTGTTTTCAAGTGTGTTTGAAAAATGAACTGAACTGAACTGATGACATGAGATAGGATGGCTGCCGGAGGAGAGGATAGGCAGATTTAAGATAAATTAGTTAACTTTCCCTAATTGGGAGTAAATGACATTTAGGTAATTGTTGCAAAAAATAGCTGGGTACATGCTTGGTGCAGAGAGTTAGATAATTCATCGGTCACGGTTAGATCGTTGTAAGTGGAAGGAGTTGTTGATCGTTGTTAGTTGGTAGTAAATATTCCAGAGCGAAAATGGATGCCGCTGTGGGATTGATATTCCTCTCCGGGGTGATGCTTATCGGTAGCTTTTTGGCCGGAGCGATCCCAATTGTCATGCATATGTCGGAGGTAAAGTTAAAGCACTCGTATCAATGTAAATAATTATGGTTGCATTTTCGATAAAGCAAACTGGAAATTATTTTGCTTCATGTTTTTATTTTAACTTTCAGGAGAAAATTCACACCGTATCCGTATTAGGAGCTGGGTTACTTGTTGGAACAGCATTAAGCGTTATTATTCCAGAGGGAATGCACACGTTATATTTAGCACAGATGCAAAGTACGTAAATAAGTTTTTTCAATACTTTCACCACTCAATTATTTGAGTAACCTGAAAGCATATTTTATGTCATGCCATGAATTAATGTATTTTCAATAGAAATTGATGTCCATAAACCACTACCGAGTGTGGCGTCAGCACAAGCCCTGCGTTCAGCAGATGGAGGATATGTGCCACCAATTGCTCACCCCACGCAGGCAGGGTCATCCGCACTTCATTTAGAGAAAGAGGGGGCAGCGGAACCTTTTGGTTCAGTTGGTATAGCACTGGTTCTTGGATTTGCTTTCATGATGATAGTGGATCAATGTAGTAGGTCGAGATCTTCGAGGGACATTGAGTCCTCCAACTATTCACCACAGAAAAGGAGCTTCACTGCAACCTTAGGTCTTGTTGTTCATGCTGCAGGTAAATCAATTGAGTAAATCAATCAATCAATCAAAAGCTTTGGTGTCTACATGATACCCAATTGGCCAATTGGGAAAGTGTTTCTAACTGAAAAAAATGTATTATTCTTTTAGCTGATGGAGTTGCTCTAGGAGCCGCTGCTACAACCCCACACGCAGATGTTGAAATGATTGTATTTTTTGCTATTATGCTGCATAAGGTATTTTTTAAAATTCAAAGACAGTATATTATAGTAATGTTCATATCATATTATGTAATTAACTACTAAATGATCTATGTTTCAATCTAATCTTAGGCTCCTGCTGCTTTCGGACTGGTAACATTTCTTCTACATGAAGGACTAGATAGGAATACGGTTAGAAGACACCTAGCAATCTTTTCCCTCGCAGCCCCACTAATGGCACTTATAACATATTTTGGGATTAGTCAAGTAAGTTATTCTTAACACGAGATTGCATCCCGTTGTATACATAACTCAATTTGTTTTAAAATTGTTATTGTCAATTGCAGGAAGGGAAGCAGGACATGTCAACAATGAATGCAACAGCATTAGCCATGTTATTTAGCGCTGGGACATTCCTCTACGTTGCGACTGTTCATGTATTGCCAGAAGTGACCAAAGATTCCCAGAATGGTTTCAGCAGGAAGGAACTAATCTCCTTAATTGTAGGAATTGTGCTCCCCCTCTTTCTTACAGCAGGCCATCACCATTAAAATAAGTGTACTGGACCAGGTGCAAGCTATAAAAGGGAAATGCCAAGACCATGACTTTCTTTAAACTGTACAATTTTTTATTCAGGGGGCAGAGTGGTAGGCTGGTATGGCTAAGCAGCCTACCTGGTCTGTAGCCTACACAAAGGTCAAGTTAAAGAATCCCGAAAAATCAAACTGGGACTAATTAGCTCCCGTTCAATCTTGGAACAGATTCAAAATTATGAACCACTCAATCTAAAGTATTCTAATGCCAAAAAACGTGGTTAAATGGTGCTGAATTTAATTTTAACTTGTGCAAACTGACAAAATGCTATATATTCAACCAATTGGAATATTTCCACAAAAACTTGTACTTTTGACTGTGATATATATATATCCCTTATATTACGCTGGTATGTGTGTTTCGAACAAGCAGAAATTTTATTGTGTATTATAGACAACGCGAATAAGAAAAGGTTTTTTATAATGTGCTTATTTATTAAACCATTCAATTGTTTGATACTAACCATTCTATTAAGGACTGAAGACAGGCATTTCGAATATTTGAGCACTGTTAAAATTATTACAAATCAGGCACTCCTGTTTGTGCTGGGTTCTTCAACATTATTCGGTTTTTGTACGTATTTCATCTATTGACCTGTCAATAACACTAACTTATTGTTATAAGAAATGGATGGAAAATATTATTGCAAAATATTGTTTTCTGTTATTCTGGTTTTGCAAAAGTGTATGGTTATAGTATAAGGAATAACGAAATTAAAGGGATGCTTAGAAATGACAAGGGGGATGCACTATTTTATCATATTTTACATTTGTTAGCTGGTAGGAGTCAAGATGTCACTCGTGTATAATTTAAATTATTCTAACTGATGAAAAAATAATTTAACCTTTTTTGTACTTGCCCTATGCAGCAATTTTGTGACTGAATATTTGAAAATTACTTTAGTACATTTATTTTCTTATTATATTCAACTTGTTAAATTAACCCGTTTCAAGCGGGATGGGAAATTATAAGCAATGATGCAAAATATATATATTATCGCACTTGGTATATTAATTAATTACCTTATTAGTTAGGTATCAATGATATGAATTTCTCAATTTGTTTTATTGTTATTGTATAATATTGTACCGGGAGAGAATAAAGAATAAACACGTTATTGCTCAGATCTCGGATAATGAGCTATGGATTTTACAGAAATTCAGAAAGCCCCTGTCACTTTTGCTTTCGTTTCCACTTTTGCGATCACTTTTCGCGACACATTAGGGAACTCGCCAACGAGAACTCCATAGTTACCATGTTACATATACGGTCTCATACATTTCCTTCAATGTGCAATATCACTCCGATTCTTGTAGATTTTTAGCATATTATTCGCATTTCAAAAACTTTGATCCAGAAGAACTTACAAGTCACAAGAACAGACATAATCTAGCATATAAAAAGGCACTACACTGCCTTTTTTGAATAAAGTAGGTATTTTCAAGGGAGTCATCCAATTTTCATTAGATCACTGCGAGAAGATACAACAATGTCTGGAGAAAACCCTCCCGCTCCGGGTCCAGCAGCTCCAGAGACTGAGGTCCAACTCGACCTAGAAGAAGAAGATGCCGAGACAGTTCAAATCAGCGCAACAGTTGATAAGAAAGCGAAGCTAAATAACTTCCTAAGTCTCTTTGGATTTAACGATGTGATAGATGATAAAAAGTACAACAGGGGGGTGTCCGAAGATATTCGGGATACGGGAGGACCAGTAGGGAAAACCGCTCGGAAAAGGAAGAGTCAAAATCAAACAGTTGTTTATGGGGATGTGGATAGCAGCGATGACGATGACTATGCCCAAGATAGCGTTCCTGACCACGCTTCCGACGTGCCAGATGTTGAGGAAATGGAAGGTGAGCCAGAAGACGGAGAAGAGCAAGATGAAGACGAGTCGGACGAGGGTAAAGTAGAAATTTTATTTTAAAAGTAGATATGAAAGCATCAATTGCAAAACAGTTTACAAAAATGCTTTCCTTGTCCCATTTTTTGGTTAATTAAAATCTTAATCAAATTGTTCAGATGATGAGGAAATGTGGGAAGACGAACAACCAATCGAGTTTCTGGATGATGACGCCATTGAAGAACTGGAAGCCGAGGCAGAATACGCTGCGGAACTTGAAAGAGAGCGTATACGAGAGCTTCGCTTGCTGGAAATCAAGCGAATCAAAGAGTCCCTGATTGAACGCTACCTAAAAACAGCCCGAATCATGATCACGCTTCGAAAGAAGAATATCTACCTTCAAGACTATCTCTATCATTTAGCTGCAAGGAAGGGTGTTCTCCGAGGGGATCCTTCGGCCCATGGTCAACATGCTCATGGAGATGATGGGGACGATGGTGACTTCACTGGGACTGGATCCCAACATAATCTGGCGAAACTCCAAAACATCCGCCTACATAAGAAGAACGCCCTGATGGCTGCCAGATTTGCAAGATTTCTTCGCAAAACTGGTCACTTGTTGGACGAAGAGCAGACGGAGCAGCCTGTTCATCCACATCCAAGGCATCATCAACAGCATGGTCATGGCCCTGGTCACGGAATAAAAAAACGAGGAGTTCACACTCGACCTCACGGCCATAACATGCACCAAAATCATAAGGGAAAACGTTCTATGGACGCCTGCCCGGATGGAAAGGACTGTGACAAGGGAAAAGGAAAAGGCAAACACAAGCGTCTTTCCATAAACGAAAGGATGGAAAAGAGTGCAATGACGCAGATGAAAAAATCCATGCAAAGTGCAGATGACGTTTTGGACGCCCTGGAGCATCATCAATGTAAAATGAGGAAGCAAAAGCAATTGGTACAAAAAGCCCATCATCTTCAACACAAGCACACCAAAGAGCTCCCCGTACTAGACCAAGAAAGAGCTCATCTAGTACAGTTTGTGGAACACTCTGTCACGGCTCAAAATCTCTTGAAAAGGAAAGCCCTCAGACGCCAGAAAAAGAACCTCTCCATCAATGCCAAGAAAGCTGGATTAACCAATGTGAATCATCAGTGGACAAAGTCCCTGGAACGGATTCGGGAGCTTCGGATGAAAAAGGCAAAGCTGGAATCAGACCATCGGCTCCTACTCATAAAAAAGGTGCATCAGTGGGACACGTGGGAAAAACGGGACTTGGCTGCCTTAGAATCCGTCTCCGAGTTCATTGTGATTATGGCTTCCAAAACCGCCTTGTCACGGAAAGAAACAGAAAGCTTCAATGCAGGCATGGAGCAGTTTCGGAAGCAACTTTACACATCATTTGAAGCCATGCTTCATCAAATTGCTCGACTGTTCAAGGCAAAGTGTATGCTGCACATGGCTCAGAGGAAGCTGAAGGACAAGGCAAGCGTGGCAACCGAGTCTGTGAAGGGCTTCTCCCTAGGAGACTTTGAGCGGATGGCAATTGAGAATCGGGAGGCCCATCAGAAAGTCAGTGAAAGGAAAGTTCACCTTGTGCATCAGAGCCAAAAGTTACAAAAATACATTCACAAGGTGGCTCTGGGTCACCACGATAAGAAAATCATTTGGGGTGCCCTTCATGCAGGCCGTCATGACCTCAAACAACTCTGGCAAATGTGTCATATAGAACGAGACAGTCTCTTGAAAAAGTGGAGGGAAGCGCTAAAAGTCAAGCGAACGCACAGGCGAATGTTCATGCAGGTAGCTGTGGTCGAGAATCAAAAAGTCTTTACGGATTATCTTCGTGCCCAGAACCGCGTTCAAGAGCTCCAAGAAAAGAGACGACTTCTGAATACAAGATTCCGACAGAGCAATGCCCTCTATCGCGTTCTGACCATTAAGACTCAAGAGGTCTGCAGGGTTATAGCGGATACACGGGAGGGTAAAAAGGAAAAGGCCTTTCAGGATGAACAACAATTTTTCAAAAATACAATCCACTATCGGCTCAATCCTCGCATTCCAAACACGGTTTACAGTGTCAACACCAAGCGCAACTCTTCCTTGCACAAGATCTTGGAGCCGGAAGTCAACCCAGTCATCTTCCGCCCTATTGGATACACTCCCACTCGCACTCCCAAGAAAAAGTAAGAAGGGAATGGGACTATAAGAAGTATAAATATAGCGCTTAATTCTTAATCAGCAGCTTAAACTAAGTAAGTATGTAATTTCGTTGATGCCTTCTTACTGGTCTCAAATAAATCGCCAATTATGCGTCTCAATACTCAGTAGAAATCGGTTTTATATCATTTTTTATTCCTTTTATTTTTCATCAATAATGCCTTCTCATCGTAGAGAACTTCATCGCAGGAGTGTGTGTAATACAAACTAAATTGTTTTCTTAAAGTTATATCGTTTGCCGGGTTTTTAATCTGCTTGGAGTTTGTAGTACGCTTTAACCAACCGTATATTTGGGTAGTCTGTCAGTTTCATTTACATTTAGTTAAAAAGAAGGATATAAATCACGGGATTTGCACATTTCTACAGTATTTGAAAATTTATCTTGCTAAAAAAGGTACAGTGGAAATTAAAATTCTAATAATATGGTTGTTACATTCAATATTATGCATAATTACAACTTTGATAACTGACTGTTCATTGTTTTCAACCAATAACGTTTTTTAAGCTTTTGTAACAATCATTTTTCGAAGACTTTATATACCTGTTTTCATTTCGTTAATACAGTTTTTGTCCACAGACATATGACAGAGTTTACAAGACTACTTTATAAATCAGCCCAGTCACTGATAAAGTTTTATTTTATGCTTGATCGAATTCTTAACTTTAATTTTCAAGTGAAATCAAGAGGGAAAGTTACATTGTTGACGTCCTACATTTAATATTATGCTAAAAACCGGAGGAGAAAGCGTTATATAAGTTTATACGTATCTATCTAGATTATTCTGAGCTCAGTGTGTCCTCTTCATTAAAAACTATCGGTTTCAATAGGAATCGCGAAAGTTGAGTTTGGCTGCGAAAGAGCAGCATCATTTAAGGTAAAATATATATATCTGTTCTCTTCTGTCTGCCATGTATCATTCATCATGTAAGGCTTTTAAAAGTAGGTTTGAAGTACATTTAGGAAACTATTCACAAACAACACAAGAAAACTAAAAGCTAAGTTGGTTTGTACAGTATATTCTACAAACATTTAACATTCCCCTCGACCTTTCCACTTTCACTTTTTATAAATGTTACATTTAGTCATTTCCATAATTTTTTGTATAACACTGTTCTCTACATAAAATGTGTACCGTTGCGAGACCATACAGCTTCATACGCTAAAATCACATTTCTCCATTTCCTACTTTTATTTGCTGCTACTTTGTAATCTGTACCTTTTTTGCCAACTTATATTCCTCAAGGCGCCTGGCAGAATATATATATCTTCTTTGCTAGTTTTTTCAGATTTGTCGCTACTCAAATTTTTAGCTTTAAAATGTCTTTCAGAGAGAATGCAGTTTTACAAGTTTACAAGACCCGACTCGACTGTCAACCCAAAGAATAAATGACTGTACATGTTAGTATTCACATAATGTCTGTTCAGAAATTAAATTACATAGTTATTATAAGTAATTGAGACAATTGATCATCAACGATTCACTAGATGGAAAACAAAAATAAGAGTTAAACCATTGAATAACTACAAATAACTACAATACGAGGATCTTTAAACTTGAACATTGTTTTCAAAGCATCAAATGACGTAATTATGTATATAATTTATATATTTTCCCATCGTTCTATAGTTTACTGGCAGTTGAAACTGTGGTTTAAATATAGTTAAATATGGACATGGACCCCTTTTCCATTGCATAATCAGCGATCATACGTATCATCAATCAATAACTTACATACATGTGACTAAATTACCTACAATTACTTCAGGAATTAAATAGTGTGTCTGCAACTTCATTCAATACAATAAAATAGTTTCAATCGTTATAAAATGTTATCGCATCTTACATCCCAAATGGCAAGTTCCTCTTTTTTTTAGTTTCTTTTCTCCCTAGCTTTAAAAAGGCATCATGATGAAAATTAAATATTGATAAACTATGAAAGTTCTTATAATCTGAGACTACAAAGCAACTACAAAAAGACTACAAAATAACGTAAGTAACAGTCAAAGTATACGAAGAGATATCCCCCACATGATCTTTTCTCATTATTATTTTCACATCCTTTGTCGCGACAATAAGGTACATTATTATAATTTATTATTCTACGACGATGATCAACAAGATGGTGAGGTTCCAACGTACCGATTTTAACTGATTTTAATGACAAGATAATTACTAAAGTTAAAACTTTGCGTACATTGTACATCTTTTAAACCGAGAAAATAACATAATTACTATACAATGCTAACTGATGAAATGTAAGTGTAATGAACATGTTTTACTACTGAAATAGTGAACGAACCATTGTCTAACTACCTTTGTCACAGTTTCTACAAATCGTATCATGCGCACGTATACACGCTATCGCTGACTCCAGCATTAACCGGGTGCATATATATCTTAAAACTTGATAGAGAAAGTCTATATATGGAAGATGTCTCTTCATTCATCAATTTCTCTAGTCGATAATCAACACAACTACTTTCACTTTCACTTCGGTATCTCTTCTTATAATCATGAACATCCCATATATTTGTTGTATGGAACCGTTTGATAAACTACTTAAACTTTATATGTACTTTGTATAATATTTGCTTTAACGTGTCATTATTATATTCGTTATTATTTATTACATTTTATTAGAAGGTCTCTGGTGATCAGTCCGTGTAAACGATGATCTGTTGATCATCTGCTCCTACTTCTAACTGAACATATTGTTCTGATAACGGATCGTTTGGCATACTTTGGATCTGCCGCATAAAATTGTTCCTTGATCTGCAAATGTCAAATGTAATGTTTAGTAATTAATAACAAACCGATCCTTTATTAAAATGTTGCCAAATTATAAAAAAGTCAAGACTTACTTCGCTTTCGCGTGAGTTAATATATGAGACTTAAGGTTAGTGGACTGTGCAAACTTTTTGTTGCATCCGTCAAAAGGGCACACGTAGGGCCGATCACCTGTCAAGTTAATAATGAAGTTACTTGAAACCGTATAAATACTTTTAACCTATATTATATTTTAATAAATAATTTAATCAATCAATCAACCTGTATGGATCCGAACATGCGTTCTCAAGTTGAAATCTAATGAAAAACGCTTCCCACAACCTTCAAAAGTGCACTGTTGAAAAAAAAGAAAATCGTTAATTGCAGAAATCTTACATTTTCATACTTTTATGAATGTTTGCCAACTCTGGAAGCATTGATTACCTGAAATGGTTTCTCGCCAGTGTGAACCAACTGATGCCTTTTAAGTTTTGAGCTCTCAACAAATGCTTTTCCACATTCTGCACATACATGTACTCTTGGACCATGCGTATGCAGATGCTTTCTCATAGCAGAATTATCTCGGAACATTTTAGTACATCCCTGAAAATAAAATAAATAAATTCATGTAGTGAAAAAGTATTGCACTAACTACACTGCATTATAATATTAAGAAACTGAATTGGTATTATCACAGATTTAACCTTCAATTTTCACTTACTTTATGAGGACAGGCAATTGTTCGGGCAACGTCATCGGCAGGCTTTTTAGGTTTCAAGCGGGCAAACTCTGCAAGTTGTTTAGGATCAGATAAGTCTAAGCCTGGTATACCTTGGGGTGGGATTTTTCTTCCGGTCATGTATTCTGTATAATCTGGGTCTTGATCCACATCCACACCCCCTTGTTCCTCAATGATTTCATCTGAAAGTTCTTGTTTAACGTGTACCATCGGTTCAGCTAAAAAGTTTGAAAAAATATAAATATTAGACCATGCAATCTTAATCAGGAATAAATGATCTAAAAAAATTAAGTAGAATTTTGTAGGTGGTGTTATACTGTCATCATTTCCAGTCGCCCACATAGTGACGGAAAACTCTCCTTCCAATGTCCTTATTTGCACTTGCTTGGGTTCCCACTTTTTCTTCTGTAGGCCACTTCCTCCAAAGGGTTGTTGGAGGCTTGGATCATACTCTCGTATCCTCCTTCTATTATTATTGCTTAAGCACGGTCCACCAGGCAAAATTCTCCTAAGTTTCTTATTATTATTGTTGTTTGCATTGGAAACCGTCGACGAGAGTAAATGGTGGTGATTGGAGCGATAGCTGGAAGACGGGGACGGGCCAGGATGGTCATCAGCATCCATAAGCATTCCATTATCATTCACCAACGCCATATTGGGGTCATCATAGCCCACGATCTCTTCCTGGCCATCGAGTATCCCACTATCAACAAGGCCGACGTCATCATCATCATCCACAGCAATTTCTATCGGGTCATGGTCATCCAGGGTTTCAATCTCGACCTCCTCCATCTGGGGCTGGATCTCAACCTCAGTGATTACATCCGACACGGAACTTATATCCATGATTTAACACACCCTTTCCCTGATGACCAACCACGCAAGCTATCTTCCAATCTTCACAGTTACACGCAGCAACTTCACAAGCCACCGTTTGGTGAATTTCACTACTGAAAAGAGCCAAAAAATGAATCTCATGAACTTTACATCATTTCACCCATAAACTCAACAAAACATTTAGGTACATACTTCAATGTTCAATCCAACCAGCAACCATAAAATGCTGAACTTAATTAACGACAAAATCCAACGTAAATAACGGAACGAAATACACATATCATCATAACAAACAACAGTTAAAGTTAATCACAGTCAGAGATAGTCCGCACAAAACAATTGACTTTGTTTGACTGTATTTACACAGCGTGCAGTCAACAGTGACTCAAGAACAAACCTGCTACTTCCTTCAGCAATTAACTAACTAGACAACAATAACCAATATATAATCATGGGAGATTCAATAAGTAGGATCGGCTACAATCACATAATTAACCAATCAACATAAATAACACCTATCTAAACAGGGATTAGTCTCTTCACACTCCTCCTCCCGCTTCAAATTAACCAAATTAACTTACCAACTATAACGGATTTTTAAGAACCAAAACCTACGAAATCATAATTTTTAACTAGGCTGATTGATATCGACAACAAAGCAAATCAAAACTCACTCATGCACCCAACTCACACTTCGTAAGTTCACTTATCAAACTACTGGAACAAGCCAGGAAAATCGAGTATCGGGCATCCACATATCACAAGCCAAACTAAACTCTAAAAGCGTTTGTTTTCACAACAATGCAAGTGCACTATACTTTCTCCCGTCACCCTCCCTTTACAAGACAAGGGACCCTTCAACAATGGACAATACCAACAAGAGCTACAACAATGGACTTTGAAGCATAAAGCAGGGCTTCAAATCTTAAGACTAATGTTATGATCTGATCTACATTCAACAAACATAATAAAACGGGGGGACTTTGACTTACGTTCTTATCTAAACTCCTTCAGTGACCTTTCTTATCCTCTTCCCTTATCCCTTAAATTGCTGGTTACTTTTCCTAAAACACTTTTTCTTAATCTTAGAAGAAACACATCTTCACAAGCTTATATTTTATCCCTTCTCAAGATTTTTTAGGACTAAAAAAATTGGATGTACGAGCCAAGAAGTGGAAGAACAGGGGTCCAACAATAGAAGCCGGAGGAGAGTATTCAAATGCACCCAAACGTACACACTCTTTTTGGAGCACGGGAGAGGATGGAGAAAACTCCACAATGCTTTTCCCCAAATACACAAGCCAGAATACCCGAATTCACCTGCCCATGTAAGCCCCAGAACTGTGAAAGGGATACGGCGGGGTATACGCGATCATTTTAAAGTCTCTGGCACATGGAAGGGAATACAAATCTTCATTATGGTGATATGGTCCCACACACTATAATTTTAACGTGAATTGGATATGAAGGGATAGCTATGTAATGTTGAAGTCTATAGTGTGAAAGGGATATGACCCCGCTTATGCATGGCATTTACGTAATGCATAAGTGACTATTATGTAATCTGCAGATGTGATATGGAAAACTTGAGCAGAAGCCAGGCTGGGGCAATGCTTGTAAATAAAGGAAGGGGAAAAGAAAAAGCAGCATGCCAAAGCATTTGAATATCAACTTCGCTATCATCGTCTCGTCACTGTTTTTTACTACTAAACTTAACCTTTATCCAAGTCCTAATTTATCCAATATCCAATTCTGGTGAATGCTGGATATGGGATAAGAAATGTGGGATATGGGGCGATGAGAGAAGAGATCGGTATTTTCATTTGGGGACGATGAGGAGAGATGCAAAAGCTTGCAAAAAAATGGACAAAGTGCTGGTGTTACTTGTCTATGCTGATGCTGTAGTTTGGAGGAGATTGGAAAGGTGATGATTTGATAACGATAATAAAAATGGTCTTATACGTTATGCTGAAATGATACGGATCTAACGATAGTTTGATATTTTTTACTCATGATTGAAGAAGATGATTGTGATATAACATTGTAATGATAATAATCATATTAATGCATAATTTAAACATGGAGGATAACTTTCCACTGATGTCTAAGAAAAAAAGTTTGCCAAAACTCAATTAATGTACGAGCACACACACGTGTAGCATGCAAAATCATGTTCTGCTTTTTTACAAGACTTGCAAAGTTAAGAAATTAACTCCGCGAATGTGCATTCCATGACCTGCATCAAGACGCATCAAGACTAGATTTAATAAAGTCTAGCGTTAACTTTACATTTGCCTAATTTAATTATTAACGCAGCTTACTAAAAGCTGTGTTTATAGGATTCCTCTCCTGTCTGGTAGAGCGTGCGTGCCGTGCGTGTCAACAATTAAGTCCATGTTCTCATCCAATCAGAATGGAATGTTCCCACAGGACAGGTAAGCTGAATGTATATTCAAAGTAACAATATATAATGAGTTTGGAACGGCTCTGTTGTGGAACTAGCCGAGGAACAATTGAAATGTACACATTGAACAGTGCCGACATTGAACTCAATGAAGA